>OX638368.1:69119104-69229711 GCA_951812925.1 Calliopum simillimum
CATGTCTCAAAACCAGAGTGTGTTACCAACTAACAATTTGCCAATTTTTCACAACAGACGGCGCTAGTGAGCCTTATGAGTTATGCATAATGGCGATCCTGCTCAGAGAGTTTACTCGTGGCCTATAGCACAATCGCTTAAGCACCGCGTTCTCTTTCATTAGAAAACCGGAGTCACGGGTTCGAGTACGGTTTCTGGCAAGATTTAACTAAAACTGATCTGATGAGGCTATATACATGTTTATATATGAAAATATATAAATATGTATGTGGAAGTAGCCGAAACATATGTAATCAATTTCCATGTTTAACACTTGCTTTCGGTCTGTTGTTGAAAAATTGCAAAAATGACTGTTTAATTAGTTCAATATAAAATTATCATACTTCAATTTAGAAAAAGCGCGTTGGTACTTTCATTAGTACTATACAAGCAATAAAAAACAGTCAATAAACTAACTTCATAATTTATCTAGGGGAACCTGCCTATCTATCATTAAAATTCTCGTAATTTCGAGAGCCTGCATTGTATGTGGAAAACAAATCCGCCCTTGTAGGTTTTAATTGTAGCTAGCGTAGGCATGTCTCAAAACCAGAGTGTGTTACCAACTAACAATTTGCCAATTTTTCACAACAGACGGCGCTAGTGAGCCTTATGAGTTATGCATAATGGCGATCCTGCTCAGAGAGTTTACTCGTGGCCTATAGCACAATCGCTTAAGCACCGCGTTCTCTTTCATTAGAAAACCGGAGTCACGGGTTCGAGTACGGTTTCTGGCAAGATTTAACTAAAACTGATCTGATGAGGCTATATACATGTTTATATATGAAAATATATAAATATGTATGTGGAAGTAGCCGAAACATATGTAATCAATTTCCATGTTAACACTTGCTTTCGTCTGTTGTTGGAAAATTGCAAAATGACTGTTTAATTAGTTCAATATAAAATTATCATAAACTATTATATATGTGAATATAAATTTTAATAAAAAAAAACATTTAAAAATATAAAACTAAATTTGTGTCCTACAAATTTTTGGGGGCTCGTCCGGGATAGTGAAGTTTGAGTTTGTGAGCGTCAGAGTTTACGTCACGAAGAAGCCCAAGACGCAAACAGCAACAACAAAAGATTCGAGAATACCAGAACACATGCATCATCGTATTCCTTAAACGCAGCAAGTGAAATTTTGTTAATAAAGGGAAAAATTGGAAATCGACGAGTGGTCATAATTACTATTTTGTTGTAACACATAACAATAACGTAGAAAGCAGCCCTTTGCAACGCAACGTCGTTTGTGATAAAAAAAAAAAAGAAAAGTGCAAAAAGCAACGTACGAAACAGAGAAAAGGAAGAAGAAAATTTCACATAGAGTAAACGGCGAAAACCAATTTGAAATTTTGCATGGAAGCAGAGGGAGAAGCGACAAAGCAACAGAAATCAGTTTGAAATTTTGAATGACTGCAGAGAGAGAAGCGACAAAGCAACAAAGACGCCGTGTGATTAAACATCATCGTGAGACGCATGACAACATGAGAAATTGAGCAGATTCACCGCAATAGCAGTTTTGAGCAGTTAACAGAGTTGGAGAAGTTGAGTGAAGCAGTTACTACAGAGGGTAGCTGAGTGTTGATCATCGGTTTTGCACAGAGGCAAAACGATAATAAATAAGTTGAGCCCAAGTCACTACAATAGCCGGTTTGAGTGGTGAACTTTTTTTGAGTTGAAGCAGTCGTTACGGAGGTTGACTGAGAGTGCGAAGTTGAGTATTGATAATTGAGTGAGTATCAGGAGAAGTCAAAGTTGACAATAGACGAAAATTCTAGAAGAGGAGAGTTAAATAAAAAAAAAGAAGATTTATTTTTTCTTTATGAAAGATAGACAAAGTACTTGATACAAAATTTAAGTTTTAAGATTTGGCTAATACTGAAATTTTGTTCGTCTTGTTTTAAGTAAAATTTGAATTAAAGAATTAATGAAAAATAATAAAAAAAAAACTCTATTTGTAATAAGAGAAAACTTGTTGAAAACGAAATTAAAGTGTTAAACAAACAAGAGCTAAACAGAAACAAGCTGAATATAATATTTATCCATTGATTACTTATAATAAGTTATTACTTCAAGTTTGTTGTAAAAATTTTTATTATTTAATTTTTATTGATTTTGATTGATTTTTTATTCTATCCATTGAAATAAAAGCAAAACGATGGAAGCTCAAGATATAATGCTTTTGAAGGTCAACGAGCTGAGAGATAAACTTAGAGAGTTGAAGCTTGCCACAAATGGTAGGAAAGTTGAACTTCAGAGTCGGCTTTTAGAACATTTTGGGATAGTTGACTCCGAAGATCAAGAAGAAGAACCTGATGAAGCATCAGTTTATGAGGTAGCACAGAATGTTCCAGAAAAATGCTATTTTACATTGAAAGATGTAGAGGAGAGTTTTACAAGCTTTTCAGGAGATGATACAGTTGATATTAAACAGTGGTTGGGAAACTTCGAAGAAAATGCTTTCACTTTTAATTGGGGTAATATTCAAAAATATGTTTACAGTAAACAATTGCTCAAAGGAGCAGCTAAGCTTTTTGTTATAAGTCAAGCTAACATAAAAGATTGGTGTTCATTGAAGGCTTCACTTATTGAGGAGTTTGAAAGCAAAATTTCAGATGCTGAAATGCATCAGCGTTTGGCAAACCGTCGCTATAAGCCAGGAGAAACTTTACGTGAATACCTGTATAGTTTGCAAGAGATTTGTCGTACGGCATCTATTGATGATCAGAGTTTAATTTCGTATTTTATAAACGGTATTTCTGACAGTCGATCGAATAAGGCAACGTTGTATCAGGCAACATCAATTGCACAGCTTAAACAATTGATTCCAATTTATGAGAAAGTGCGAGGGCCTTCTACATCAGCCCGAAATATTTCTGATAATAATAAAAACTTTAAAAAAGTTAGTGATGATCAAAAGAAATTTAGCACCAATACGCGTAAGTGCTTTAAGTGCGGTGAAGAAAATCATTTAGCTAGAGAGTGTTCGATGAAGAATATTAAATGTTTTAAATGCGGTGGTCAGGGACATAGATCATTTGAGTGTACGGTTAAAACTGAAAAGACTGAATCGACAACGAAAGACAAAGTTCACAGCTTAGACAATGTTGAAACCAAAAGTGAGGAGTCCATAAATCACAAAAAATGCAAAGTCGTGCGTATTAATGGTGTACAAATGGTTGCGTTAATAGACAATGGCAGTGATGTATGCTTGCTACGCGAAGATATTTTGTTAAAAGTAGGCATATCAGAGCTTGATGCCGAAATTAAAAAATTGCATGGTATAGGTGGGAAAGCAATTGTCACTTTAGGTAGTGTTGAGGTAGAAATTTCTGCTGACAATTTTAAGTTGACTAATAAGTTTCATGTTACCAGAGTTGATGACATACATTATTCAATCGTGATAGGTAACGACATTCTTGAATACATTGACATTCACCTCTCGAGAAAAGGTTCTAAGTTTGTACAGATGACAAAAGAAAATTCAGAACATAATTCACTTGCAAATTCGAATATTGACGTTGTAAAGGAGCTTGAATCATTGAGCATGATATCGGTGGAAGATATACCGGAAAATATTATTGAGTCGAAATTATCTCATTTGCCCGTTGATATGAAAAGTGAAGTTCAAGAGTTAGTTGAGGGTTATAAAGCTTTTCGTCCGGATAACTATCCTGTTTCGATGAAAATAATTTTGAATGATGAAATTCCAGTGTATGAAAGAGCTAGGCGTATTTCATATGAAGATCAAGCATATGTTGACAAACAGGTTGAATGTTGGCTGGAAGAAGGGATTATAAAACCAAGTTCCTCCGAGTACGCAACACCAATAGTTCTTGTGCCAAAGAAAGATGGTACAAAACGTCTTTGTTTTTGGGCGTTATATTCAGGCAGTTTTCAGTGATTTGATTCGAGATGGCATAATAATTGTTTATGTTGATGACATCGTTATACCTTCACTTGATGTTCTCGAGGGTTTAGCTAAGTTGAAACAGGTGTTGAGTGTTGCGTCTAAACATGGTATTCAGATAAAATTTTCTAAGTCGCAATTTCTGCAAACGAAGATAACGTTTTTGGGTTATGTTGTTGAGAACCATGCTATTCAGCCATCAAAGGAGAAACTTTTAGCTGTTGAAAGGTTTCCCATGCCGTCTAATCATAAGGCAGTGCAAAGGTGGATTGGCTTGACATCTTATTTTCGCAAATTCATAAGAGACTATGCTGTTATAGCTAGACCACTTACAAATTTGTTACGTAAATCTGTTTTGTTCAAGTTTGGGGAGGAAGAGATTGCGTCATTCTTGCAACTGAAGTCAGCGTTAGTTAATGCACCAGTTCTTAAATTATATGATCCTTCAGCGGAAACCGACGTGCACACAGACGCTAGCATGCATGGTTACGGTGGTGTTTTACTGCAAAGAGATGCAGATGATAGAGAGTTCCATCCGATTCAATATTTTAGTTGCAAAACGACGTCCGCTGAAGAGAGGTACCACTCATATGAGCTGGAGGTGCTCGCTGTCATTGAAGCTATGAAAAAATGGAGGGTTTATCTAATTGGGAAGCGCTTTACCTTAGTAACTGACTGTAGTGCCTTTACAAAAACGTTAGATAAAAGGGAAGTTCCTTTGAGGGTTTCACGTTGGGCTATGTACCTCCAGGACTTTAATTATAAGATTGAGCACAGGCCTAGCACTCGCATGAAACATGTTGACGCTTTAAGCAGGGTTCACTGTTTGTTGATAGAAGATACGTTTAAGTACAGATTGAAAGAGGCGCAAAATAACGATTCTTGGATAAAGGCGGTCAAAAAAGTCCTCGAAAGCGAAGAACATGAAGACTTTTTCATGAAAAATGATATTTTGCACAAAGATAGTAAAAAGCAGTTGATTGTGATTCCGAGTCAAATGGAAGAAGAAATAATAGGAATTGCCCATAAGCAGGGACATTTTTCTGTTAGGAAAACTCAGGAACTCATTGAAAGGGATTATTTCATTCCTAAGTTGAGCTCAAAAGTGGAAAAGGTAGTTCTGAGTTGCGTTCACTGTCTAGTAATATCAGCTAAATCTGGAAAGAAGGAAGGATTTCTTAATCCTATTGAAAAAGATGATCGGCCATTATTGACATATCACATTGATCACGTTGGTCCTTTAGAGGCTACTCAAAAGAGATATAACCATATTTTAGTTATCATTGATGCTTTTTCTAAATTTGTGTGGCTTTACCCCACGAAGAGCACGAATGCTGAGCCAGTTGTTGATATTTTGAAAAGACAGTCGGCAGTCTTTGGTAATCCTGAGAGGATTATCACAGATCGTGGGACAGCATTCACCGCAAATATGTTTGAAGAATACTGCCAAGAGAATAATATTCGACATTTATTAATAGCCACTGGGGTTCCTCGAGGAAACGGACAAGTAGAACGTATCCACAAAATTGTAATTCCTCTGTTGTCAAAATTGTGCCAAGAAAACCCTGGTTTATGGTATAAGCATATCGACCGAGTTCAACAACTAATAAATAACACAGCACCGCGTAGTACAAAGTATACTCCGTTCCGCATTCTTACAGGCCTAGAGATGAGGGCGCCGAATCAAGTAGCATTGAAAGATTTATTAGATAATGAGCTTATCAAAGAAATAGACGAGGAAAGAGATGGAATACGGCAAAAAGCTAGAGACAATATAAAGTGCATTCAGGAGGAAAACAGAAAGAATTTTAATGCTAAGAGGAAAGAGGAAATATCTTACGAGATTGGAGACTTAGTTGCCATTAAAAGGACCCAGTATGGAGTAGGACTGAAGCTAAGGCCAAAATTCTTTGGACCTTATAAAGTAACTCGCATTCTCACTCACGGCAGATATGAAGTAGTAAAATTGGGTGATCACGAAGGGCCCGGTAGTACCATAACTGTAGCGGAGTATATGAAACGCTGGGAAACATCATCAAGTTAGATGTTTTCGGGGCGAAAACTAGTCAGAATAGCCGAGAATGTAGGAATTATTAGTCTGGCAACCCTTTTATATTTTGAGTTTATCCTCTCGTTTGTTAAAAAGTAGTTTTAAGTATTGAACTGTTTGAAGTAAGTAGTCAGTCGTTGTTTCACAGAGCATAGCGTCGTTGTGTTTTCGTAAAAGTAAAATCTAAGATTAAAAAATAACTAAATGTAAATGTACAGTGTTATGTAAACTGAATAGAACTTAATTGAAAACATAAACTATTATATATGTGAATATAAATTTTAATAAAAAAAAACATTTAAAAATATAAAACTAAATTTGTGTCCTACATTTGCTTAAAAGAACCCCCGCCCACCCTATGTGACAAAAAGTGACGCTGGACCAGACCCCCTTCTCTTAACGTCACGTGACGGTAACCGAATCCCCTTGTCCTAAATTTTTTTTTATGTTTATACCAGCGCAAAAGTTGTTTTAATTGACTATTGCGCACGCTGATATGCACAAATACGTCTACAGATCTTCACGTAAAATGCGAAATTGCCGAAAAAAAAAAATGTTTTTTTCCGCTAAAAGTCGAAAAATTTTTTTCTCTCGCTAAACTCAACGCTGAAGAACTTGCTAAACGTCAAAAAAAAAAAAAAAAAATCGACGGGGATGCTAAAAGCAAAATATGTATTAATTTAGCCTTTGAATAACTGAAGCTTAATTTTAATTTTTTTTTTTCTGAAAAATAGGTTATTCTAAACGGCGTTATGTGACGCTTGCTCGAACCCCCACTCCCTTAGGAGCGTCACGGAGCTAATAGACAGCCCCTTAGCAGTTTTCTTCGCATTCTGAGAAAAATGTATTTTGTAAAATGTAGGGTTTATACAATCATCGATTCGGTTGGATTCAATGCCGTTATCGTCGACAATACTCAAATCGTCACTCACATTGTTGTTGGATTTTTTGTTTTGATTTTGGTTTTTGCTTATCAACAATTAGGTATTTTGGATGCTTTGATTTTGTCACTTGAGACACTGATCAATGAAAATAATAATGTGATATTTATTCCAGTACTTTAAACATTCAGTCGAACATATTAGACCTTGCTAGTTTTTTTTAAATATTATTAAGTAATGAAATTATTTATAATACTTAGTACTTGTAAATAAAAAAGTAAAATACATCAATTTATCTCATATTTAATTGTAGTTAAACATGGGCATGGTGCTAAATTTTATTATCGCAATGATGATGACAACGGTAATTTTGAGCGTTAGCTCTAGAACTGCAAAACGGTCCGATGTTTATATAGCTGGATTTTTCCCCTATGGTGATGGAGTCGAAAACTCAGACACAGGTACATCTTTTGGAAACTTTTTTGGTCTTATTTGCAAATACTAGGATTCGGCTGGAGTGTAAATGGATGTTAGAATTTTGATTTAAAAATTTTTCACTTTTAGTTTATTCAGTTTAATGTTAGGTTTTTATGCACTTTAATCCTTCCATTAGCGAATAGTAGGGTTGTCAAAAAAAAAACACTATCTCTGTCCAAAAAATTAGCTCAAAAATATATATTTTAAAGGTCGCAAAACTCAAAAACAGTGATTTTTGGGTAAATTTTTTGAATTTTTTAGTAAAATAGCTGTTGTAATAGTAAAATTTGGTTTTTGACCCTATCTTATGCTAGAAAATATTACCAAATAATATATAACGTTTTTCAATTGGAGTCCCGATTTCCGAGTTATAATCCTTTAAAGAAAGGATACCTATCAATAACATACAAAGGATTTTTTTGGACCGAAAATTAACAAAAATGTTAAGTTTTATTATTTTTATCAATAACATATTTTATCAAGAAAATTTTGAGCCCTTGCAGACCAAAGCCGGATGCAAAAATAAAGCTCTATTGTAGACTTAGCGCCGTTTTCTCAATGTCCGGTTTACCAGATATTGAAAAAAAGCTTTTCTTTCTTACTGCTGGTGTAAGTTAACGGCAAGATGCTGTTCCAGTTAGTTTCTAATCAGAAGGACAATTCACAAAAAATATTTTTATTTTAAATGAAAATTAAAAATTGTCATAAAATTAAGAGGTTCCGAGCTTTTATATTAAATACTGTTAGTTGAATCAATGATAGTAGAGCATATACATTTTAAATTGATTCAACGAATCCTTTTATACCGACGTGGGCTTGGAAAAAATCTCACAGCGACCCAGTTTGATTTTCATAAATATCCAATTTTTGATGTAAAAGTAAAAAGAAACTCGAATTAGACGTTGCCTTTGGAAATCCTTTATAGAAGAAAAACCATATAATCAAAGGACCGATCGATGAATTTTCTATATAATATAAGTTTTTGTGTTAATAAGAATTCAAAATTAAATGTGACCAACTTTTAAATTACTTCTGCCGTATCGGTGAATATAAACACAGCACGGCGCTATTCTGAGAATTTAAATGACGATAACAACACCCCTCTGGGCTTATTTTATATTGGGGGTTATCGTGAATAAATATTCCCGGGGAATTTTCTCGAACCGCCGTGCATTCTCTATTGCAGTTTCAGAAAATTTCACTAGAATCTTGATTCTCGATAACCCCCATTATGAAAGCTTATCAAATTCTGCATATTTTGGAGAATTTTTAAAAACATCGTTGGAGCGGTTTATGAAAAAATGCCGAAAAACCGTTAAAATTGGAATGAATAAAAAGTTTTGAGTGGACACACAAAAATTAAATCTTTATTATTATTTCAACAAACAATGGTTATTATGTGTATATGTATATTGCAAAAGCATATTCAATTTTGAAGAATATAAGACTAAGAAGATAAAATAGATGGACCCGTTTTCGAAAAAATGGCAAAAAACCGTTAAAATTCGAATGAAAGAAAATATTTTTAGTCGACATATGAAAATTAATTTTACCTACTATTGTAACGAATAATGAAAATTATAAATAAACATACATATTATATATGGGTGATTCTCAGATAACTGTACTTTTTGTGTCATCTGGCGATTTCACCTACACGTATACAGAAGGCTTTTTTTTCACAAAAAATTACACTATAAGTAAGGAATTATGTTTTTCTAGTAGAGTAGATCGATTTTACTACCAAATAATTATTGGTCTACTGTGAAAGTTTGCAAATATACCCCAAATTTATTTTAAATTAAATCAAATAACAATTGAAAAATTTTTTTTTTTTTTTTTTTGAACTTTTTGTCTGAGGCCAGGATTGAACTATGAACCTCGGAGTCAATCTCTCTACATAGCGCATTTATTAATGGACTGCGCTATGTACCCTCAGAATAATTGGTAGCTTAAGTGTCTATATTCATGTAGTGAGATTTTTGTTCTCTTTCCTTTTTATCATGACTCCTGTTGTTGTTGTTGTTTGGTAAGGTCCAGCCATTGGCTGTGAAATCAATACCGGTTTGTCATGTGGCTACTAGGGTTGCCAGTTGCACATGTATTGGCGTGTTCTCCATAATTAATTAAAATGGTTTATGTTGACTATATGAAAATTATACTAATTTTACGAACTTTAGTCATTATTTGCAAGAATCTAAAAATTCTATGCATTTTTCAACTTAGAAAATCATGACAATTAGGATTAGAGAAAAAAACTACTAAGCATGGCTATGGTGACATATGTTTCGGTTACCGCCACGTAACCATCATCAGACCAATTTATGTTTTTTATTTAATTTATTTTAAATTAAATCAAATAACAATTGAAAAATTTTTTGAACTTTTTGTCTGAGGCCAGGATTGAACTATGAACCTCGGAGTCAATCTCTCTACATAGCGCATTTATTAATGGACTGCGCTATGTACCCTCAGAATAATTGGTAGCTTAAGTGTCTATATTCATGTAGTGAGATTTTTGTTCTCTTTCCTTTTTATCATGACTCCTGTTGTTGTTGTTGTTTGGTAAGGTCCAGCCATTGGCTGTGAAATCAATACCGGTTTGTCATGTGGCTACTAGGGTTGCCAGTTGCACATGTATTGGCGTGTTCTCCATAATTAATTAAAATGGTTTATGTTGACTATATGAAAATTATACTAATTTTACGAACTTTAGTCATTATTTGCAAGAATCTAAAAATTCTATGCATTTTTCAACTTAGAAAATCATGACAATTAGGATTAGAGAAAAAAACTACTAAGCATGGCTATGGTGACATATGTTTCGGTTACCGCCACGTAACCATCATCAGACCAATTTATGTTTTTTATTTAATTTATTTTAAATTAAATCAAATAACAATTGAAAAATTTTTTTGAACTTTTTGTCTGAGGCCAGGATTGAACTATGAACCTCGGAGTCAATCTCTCTACATAGCGCATTTATTAATGGACTGCGCTATGTACCCTCAGAATAATTGGTAGCTTAAGTGTCTATATTCATGTAGTGAGATTTTTGTTCTCTTTCCTTTTTATCATGACTCCTGTTGTTGTTGTTGTTTGGTAAGGTCCAGCCATTGGCTGTGAAATCAATACCGGTTTGTCATGTGGCTACTAGGGTTGCCAGTTGCACATGTATTGGCGTGTTCTCCATAATTAATTAAAATGGTTTATGTTGACTATATGAAAATTATACTAATTTTACGAACTTTAGTCATTATTTGCAAGAATCTAAAAATTCTATGCATTTTTCAACTTAGAAAATCATGACAATTAGGATTAGAGAAAAAAACTACTAAGCATGGCTATGGTGACATATGTTTCGGTTACCGCCACGTAACCATCATCAGACCAATTTATGTTTTTTATTTAATTTATTTTAAATTAAATCAAATAACAATTGAAAAATTTTTTGAACTTTTTGTCTGAGGCCAGGATTGAACTATGAACCTCGGAGTCAATCTCTCTACATAGCGCATTTATTAATGGACTGCGCTATGTACCCTCAGAATAATTGGTAGCTTAAGTGTCTATATTCATGTAGTGAGATTTTTGTTCTCTTTCCTTCTTATCATGACTCCTGTTGTTGTTGTTGTTTGGTAAGGTCCAGCCATTGGCTGTGAAATCAATACCGGTTTGTCATGTGGCTACTAGGGTTGCCAGTTGCACATGTATTGGCGTGTTCTCCATAATTAATTAAAATGGTTTATGTTGACTATATGAAAATTATACTAATTTTACGAACTTTAGTCATTATTTGCAAGAATCTAAAAATTCTATGCATTTTTCAACTTAGAAAATCATGACAATTAGGATTAGAGAAAAAAACTACTAAGCATGGCTATGGTGACATATGTTTCGGTTACCGCCACGTAACCATCATCAGACCAATTTATGTTTTTTATTTAATTTATTTTAAATTAAATCAAATAACAATTGAAAAATTTTTTTGAACTTTTTGTCTGAGGCCAGGATTGAACGATGAACCTCGGAGTCAATCTCTCTACATAGCGCATTTATTAATGGACTGCGCTATGTACCCTCAGAATAATTGGTAGCTTAAGTGTCTATATTCATGTAGTGAGATTTTTGTTCTCTTTCCTTTTTATCATGACTCCTGTTGTTGTTGTTGTTTGGTAAGGTCCAGCCATTGGCTGTGAAATCAATACCGGTTTGTCATGTGGCTACTAGGGTTGCCAGTTGCACATGTATTGGCGTGTTCTCCATAATTAATTTAAATGGTTTATGTTGACTATATGAAAATTATACTAATTTTACGAACTTTAGTCATTATTTGCAAGAATCTAAAAATTCTATGCATTTTTCAACTTAGAAAATCATGACAATTAGGATTAGAGAAAAAAACTACTAAGCATGGCTATGGTGACATATGTTTCGGTTACCGCCACGTAACCATCATCAGACCAATTTATGTTTTTTATTTAATTTATTTTAAATTAAATCAAATAACAATTGAAAAATTTTTTGAACTTTTTGTCTGAGGCCAGGATTGAACTATGAACCTCGGAGTCAATCTCTCTACATAGCGCATTTATTAATGGACTGCGCTATGTACCCTCAGAATAATTGGTAGCTTAAGTGTCTATATTCATGTAGTGAGATTTTTGTTCTCTTTCCTTTTTATCATGACTCCTGTTGTTGTTGTTGTTTGGTAAGGTCCAGCCATTGGCTGTGAAATCAATACCGGTTTGTCATGTGGCACATGTATTGGCGTGCAACTGGCAACCCTAGTAGCCACATGACAAACCGGTATTGATTTCACAGCCAATGGCTGGACCTTACCAAACAACAACAACAACAGGAGTCATGATAAAAAGGAAAGAGAACAAAAATCTCACTACATGAATATAGACACTTAAGCTACCAATTATTCTGAGGGTACATAGCGCAGTCCATTAATAAATGCGCTATGTAGAGAGATTGACTCCGAGGTTCATAGTTCAATCCTGGCCTCAGACAAAAAGTTCAAAAAAATTTTTCAATTGTTATTTGATTTAATTTAAAATAAATTAAATAAAAAACATAAATTGGTCTGATGATGGTTACGTGGCGGTAACCGAAACATATGTCACCATAGCCATGCTTAGTAGTTTTTTTCTCTAATCCTAATTGTCATGATTTTCTAAGTTGAAAAATGCATAGAATTTTTAGATTCTTGCAAATAATGACTAAAGTTCGTAAAATTAGTATAATTTTCATATAGTCAACATAAACCATTTAAATTAATTATGGAGAACACGCCAATACATGTGCAACTGGCAACCCTAGTAGCCACATGACAAACCGGTATTGATTTCACAGCCAATGGCTGGACCTTACCAAACAACAACAACAACAGGAGTCATGATAAAAAGGAAAGAGAACAAAAATCTCACTACATGAATATAGACACTTAAGCTACCAATTATTCTGAGGGTACATAGCGCAGTCCATTAATAAATGCGCTATGTAGAGAGATTGACTCCGAGGTTCATAGTTCAATCCTGGCCTCAGACAAAAAGTTCAAAAAAAATTTTTCAATTGTTATTTGATTTAATTTAAAATAAATTAAATAAAAAACATAAATTGGTCTGATGATGGTTACGTGGCGGTAACCGAAACATATGTCACCATAGCCATGCTTAGTAGTTTTTTTTTTCTCTAATCCTAATTGTCATGATTTTCTAAGTTGAAAAATGCATAGAATTTTTAGATTCTTGCAAATAATGACTAAAGTTCGTAAAATTAGTATAATTTTCATATAGTCAACATAAACCATTTTAATATACCCCAAATGTCACAAACGTGGCATGTCCTACCCCTGCTTTTAAAAAACATAACGATAAAAAACGACCAAAAAGAGGAAATAGAACAGGAAACATTAAGTAAATACTTAAAGCTACAATATTCTGAGCTCATCTGCAGTTTTAAATAGTTTTTAGAGGTCACAATTTCGAATTGAAATCTGTCCCCTAGTTTTGGAAAAAAAAAAAATTTCTTGAAAGCACTATGTTATTACTGCATGGTACTCCTGTATCGGTCAATAGACATGCGTTAATTCTGATCACTATCCGTCACCCAAAAGTTATCATGTCCAGACGCGTCCAAAAAAAATCTGTTTGCGTTTTATACGACATTTTACATACAAAAACAGGTTTTTTTTTTTTAAATTATGGTCACAAACGTGGCACCCGGCACTCCCAGGTAGTACATTTTATTTTATGAATGAAACAATTTTTTTTGTAGGATTTGCATACATAACCCTAGAACCGTTCGGAAAAATTTTAAACTCAAAAGCGTGCTTCACAAAGAGCGATTAATTAAAAAAATGTCACAAACGTGGCGCATCACAAATGTCACAAACGTGGCACTTTTGTCACTTTGCGAAAAACATATTTTGATATAAAGTTCGACTATATAGATGTGTAGTTGAAGGCTATTAATTATGTTTTTAATACAATAATTTTTCTACACCATCAGAATCCTGAGTTATCCTTGCTAAAAAGTGAAAAAATCACTGTTTTGACATCTACTTAAAGCTATAGAACAAAAACAACAACTAGTAAAATTATCTTTTATAAACGGATTTGGATAGTAATTTATTATCAACAAGTCATATCTTAACCGTTTTACAATTGAATCCTTACTTTCCAAGTTATAAGCATTTAAAATAAAGACATCTTTCGATAACATACAAAGGATTTTTCGAGACCAAAAAATTAAGTTTTATTATTTTTATCGATAACATATTTAATTACAAAAATTTCGAGACTTTGCAGACCCTAATCGCATAAAAAATGACAGCTCTATTCTAGATTTAGTGAATAAGCCTACTAAACTACTGCTTTGCAAATTAACAGAATCAAAATCTCATCTGCTCATTCACTAAATCTACATAGAGCCTTAGTTTTTCATCCGATTTTAGTCTGCAAGGGCTTAAAATTTTCGTGATAAAATATATTTTCGACAAAAATAAAGAAACTTACCATTTTTGTTAATTTTTCGGTCCAGAAAATCCTTTGTATGTTATTGAGAGGTATCCTTTTTTTAAAGGCTTATAACTCGGAAACTGGAAATCCAATTGAAAAACGGTAAATTATGTCTTGTTGATAGTAAATTGGCTGTCTGAATCCATTGACAAAAATTAATTTTAATTGTTGTTGTTTTTGTTAAGTAGATGTCAAAACAGTTTTTTTTCACTTTTGAGCAAGGATAACTAAGGATTCTGATGTAATAGAAAATAGTCAAGATCAGATTCGTAATTAGGAGATCCTAATCCACCATAAACGGCTATAAAAACAGAGGGCAGAAAATCCTAGTTGATCTTTAGGGCGGTAGGGGATACAAAGATGGACCACCGGAGACATGACACTGTTGGAAAATTAGTCTTTAAGTGTAAATCTTCTCTTCTTATACGAGCTAAAATTGTATGTTTGTTTTTTCGTTTTTTTGTTTCTTTGTACTTATTTCTGTGCCAATATTTTTTCTCGAAAACGGCTACAGCGATTTTAATGAAACTTGGAATAGTGTAAGATATTAGCATACAATGAAAAATGAGCTAGGTTTGAACTGCGTAAATGCTCACCAGAGGGCGTGGCACAGACTTAAATTTTAAATTTGATTTAGTCATAACTCGCAAACCATACAAGGTATTTGGATAAAATTTGGTGAGCGGGTACGGATTAATAATACCTTGTAACATACAAAAAGTAGGCGGGATCGAAAAAGTGCCACGCCCACTTTTCAGCCCTTAAAAATTTTGATTCAATATTACTCAAAAACGGCTCCAACAATTTTAATGAAAATTTGGGAGATATTACCTCTGCAAACAAGGATTAATATGTGATACGCCGTTATATTGGGAAAACTCGTTGAAAGGCGTGGCACCGCCCACAAAAATATAAAACGGTATAAAAAGAAAACTAGTAAAGCAAACATTCTGAAATTAACTGTGAGGTGCGTTATTGCTAAATGGCATCTCTGTTCTGAAAGCGGGCGAAATATCGCCGTTGCGCGTGGAACCTCCCATATAAGCAAACTACGTTAAATGCCTTTTCTCGCAAATGTTACAAGATATTTTAATGAAATTTGGTATGTAAGTACTGCTTATTAATGCCTTGTAATAACCGAAAAGTGGGCGGTTTCGAAGAAGTACCACGCCCCCTTTTTAACCGTTGAATATTTTGATTCAATATTACTTGAAAACGACTTCAACAATTTTAATGAAAATTTTAGAGATTGTACCCTTGAAAACACGTATTAATATGTGGTATGCCGTTATATTGGAAAAACTCGATGAAGGGCTTGGCACCGCCCACAAAAATATAATACGCCATAAAAAGAAAACTACTAAAGCAATCTTTCTGAATTTAACGTAAGGGAGTCTACTTGCTATTAGGCACCTACGGACTGAAAGTAGAGAAAATATCGCCTATGGGCGTGGAATCTCCGATACAAGTAAAACACGTTAAATGTTATTTCTCGCAAATGGTACAACATATTTTGATGGAATTTGGTACACAGCTATTGCTGGCAAATGCCTTTTATATAAACAAAAGTGGGTGATACCGAGAAAGTGCCACGCCCACTTTTTAACCATTCAAAATTTTGATTCGATATTACTCTAAATCGACTCCAATAATTTTAATGAAAATTTAAGAGATGTTACCCTTAAAAACAAGGAATAATATGTGATATGTCGTTTTATTGTAAAAACTTATCGAAAGGCGTGGCACCGCCCAAAAAAATATAATACGCTAGAAAAAGAAAACTACTAAAGCAATCTTCGTAAATTTAACTGTAGGGAGTCTACTTTTTATTAGGCACCTACGACCTGAAAATGGGCAAAATATCGCAGGTGCACGTGGAACCTCCCATACAAGTAAAACAAATAAAATGCTATTTCTCGCAAATGCTACAACGTATGTTGATGAAATTTGGTACGCGGATCTGGATCATGAGTATCTAAAGCATAACGAAAAGTGGGATTTGTTAAACAATTGCCTCGACCACTTTTTAACAAAATAAAAACTTTAGTTAGTAACTCAGGCACAAAAAAAAAATGGAATGAACTTTTTATTTTTAATATGCAGTCTTATGTACTTTTTGACGCTGAATCCGTCTTCATCAGCAGAACTGTCATTATACCTGCAGGATTTTGAAATATCTTTGCTTGAAGTTGAAGAAAACGCTGTGTTCAGTCTTAACTGCGTGTCTACAAGAAAAGGTGAAATCGTTTTTCATTAATGGCGTTGAATAGCCACACTCTTCCTTATCAAAACATCCTTGCAAACTTTTCCAATAGGTCTTTTACTTTCCGAGGTAATGTAACGAAATGTAGATTCGCTTAATAGAATTAGGCCCTACCTAATCCTGAACAGCTGTGCGATATTGATATCGCTACTAGCTGGCTTAGCACTTGCAATAAATTAAAGCAAAGTGGACTAAGACTTTCTAAGGTTTTTAAATTAAAATATTTAGTTGCTTTTTTAAATATTATTTTAATATTGTTCCTTGAACATCATCGTTAAGGTTTACAAGATATCTTATAGCTTAAAAATCATAAATATAAGAAGAATTATAAAGTAACCTCTTATGTTGAATATCTTAGCAAATAAGAATAACAACAACAATAGTAGCTTTATGATTATGTGGGTGCATGAACGCATGTGCATAATAATGCACATACATACGTACAACTGTGAATACTAATTTGAAAGTACAGTGGCGTGATATAAAATAAATATACACGCACAACAGTAAGATCTTTTGAAGATAAGATATTTCAGCCCCCATACAATAGACGAAATATTTTGGATGCCTGCCATATCCCATTTATTTAATTTTTTGATATTTTTCTATACCATTCCACACTTTCCAAATTTTTTCTTATTATTATTCTCATCGGTTAATTTATCATTTTGAAAGCATAAACATTGGAGGTGAAAAGGTACGAATTCCATCACAAAAATAGCAATGAATAATAACATCGACTAAATTAATAAGATAAGATTGTTGACCGAGCAGGGATCGGTCTCCAGGTACTTTGTCATTAAATGCAATATACTTATCTCTCATCTAAACGTTTCAAAACCATAATTTTTCCGTACTTTGGCTAAAATGTAACAAACGTGGCAATTTGGTCACAAAAGTGGCAGCAAAATTTCTTAATTTCGACCACAAAGTCAATTTTATAACTCGAAAAATATATATATTATGTATGTTTTATATAGCATAAAAAGTTTATGTTCCTTAACAAAAAAACCCTAAAAAAATGATAACAAAAATTCTTTATTCAAAAAATCACTTTAAAATAGGAATTAGCATAGAAAAATTCGGATTTTTCTGCAAAATAAATCCAAGTATAATTTTTTCACCAGAATGATCTTAACTTATTTATGAAAAATAAAATGTGAAAAGGTCATAGCGAAATCTTGTTCACATAAAAAGTTATTTAAGGTCAGAAGTCGGAAAAACCTGGTTTTTGCAGGTACATTAAGCTAGCAGAGCGAAAATGGCAGAACTGAAAAAAAACTAGTAGGGGTGTAAAATTTGGCCTGGCCAAACATTAAATACCCTACACTGCAGTATTTTTCAAATTTTGCTCATATGGGAGTTGCTACGCCCTCTTGTCCGAGGTCACCCAGTTTTTGTTCAGCGCTTGCATTTATAGTTTTTAGTGTCTGAGTGAAAAACTTTTTCAGTAAAGCGTTTTGAAGCTTTTGCTTATATAGGAGGTGCCACGCCCTCTTGACCGAGTTCGTCTAGTTTTAGCTTAGAGCGTGCATTTATAGTATTTAGTATTTGAGTGAAGCTTGGTTCGATTATCTCAAGAAACTGTTTCAGTATAGCATTTTGAAACTTTTGCTTATGTGGGAGGTACCACGCCCCCTTGTCCGATTTCACCCAATTTTTGTTGAGAGCTTTCATTTATGATTCTTAGTGTCTGAGTCAAATTAGATTCGAATATTTCAAAAAACGCTTTCAGTATAGCGTTTTTAAGCATTTGCTTATATGGGAGGTGCCACGCCCTCTTGTCCGAATTCGCTTAGTTTTTCCTCAGAGCTTGCGCTTACAATTTTTAATATTAATGCGTATTTTGGTTGCATTGTCGTGAAAAAAACTCCTAAAATTGCATTTTGAATATATTTTTTGTATGGGCGGTAGGCGTGTCCGTTGACCGATTTCGCTCATTTTCAATCCCCCGAGCTAACTTTGGTGACGAAGGCAGTGTACCAAGTTTCATTGAATTATCTTGCTCAGTTTTCCCAAAAAGTGTATTTCAACACACAGCCAGCCAGCCAGCCAGCCAGCCACCCAGCCAGCCAGACAGACGGACATGGCTATATCGACTCAGGAGGTGACGCTGATCAAGAATATATATACTTTTCTATATCTGCCACGCCTCCTTCTCTGCGTTACAAACGGAAGGACAAAGTGAATATACCCTGGGTGTAGGGTAGGGGTCTGCACAAGACATCTTGAAATAAAGTGTACTTTTTTTTACACCCACATTTTACACTGAACTGATGCATTTGATCCAAAAAATTCAAGATTCAAATCATCGTGTACACTGATTTCATTTTGACACTATTTACATTGTCTTGTTTTATCAGTGTGAAAAATAAACTTGGTTCAAAAAAATACATCAGTGAACTCTATTTTATGAAAACAAATACTTCAAGTCACTGTAAAACGTGCTAGTAGAGAAACCACAATAAAATGTATGATATGGTAACACTTGCAGAAAAGTAGTAGCTTTCATACATTTTTGGACAGAGAGATAGAGCGTAAACAAAAAAGAGGCACAAGAAGAGAGCGATAAACTGCTCTTATCACACCATTTGCATTTAGTAATGTACACTACTACTACAGTATGCAACTAAAATAACTGAAACAAATCAAACAAGACAAATTAGCACAGTATTTGTTTATTTTCTTTCAAATTCTAGTTCTGTCAAGACATTTACACACGACACTGAACTAGAGCATTTGATAAATAAAAAGCAGGTACAAAATATAACGTATCTTGAAACGAAATGTCTTAAAACGCAAACAAGACGTCTTGTGCAGACCCCTAGTGTAGGGTATAAATATGGCAGAATTATAGGCTAATTATAGGCTAATTTTGGGCCCAAACGCCGAATTGTAGGCTCCTCATTTTTTAAAAAAAAAATAGCTCTGCTAGCTTAAGTTTAAGCCAGCAGAACTATTTCGAGAAAACACATACGGGACGCATATTGAACTAAAGTAAGTAGTCAATAATTATAGGCTATTTAAATGCCCAATCGCCAAATAAAAAGCTTTCCGTTAAAAAAAAAAAAAAAAAGATTCTGCTAGGTTAAGTTTAAGCTAGCAGAGCGATTTAGAAAAAAAAACATTTTGTACTAAAGAAAGTATTCATTAATTATAGGCTAATTACAGGCTATTTAAATAACCAACCGCCAAATAAAAAGCTTTCCATTTAAAAAAAAAAAAATTCTGCTAGGTTAAGCTTAAGCTAGCAGAGCGATTTCGAAAAAAAAAACATTTTTTACTAAAGAAAGTATTCAATAATTATAGGCTAATTATAGGCTATTTAAATGCGCCATCGCCAAAAGAAAAGCTTTTCATTTAAAAAAAAATGGACCAAATCAATTTTCTTGAAATTAGGAACTTC
The DNA here is from genome assembly GCA_951812925.1 of Calliopum simillimum. NCBI lineage: Eukaryota > Metazoa > Arthropoda > Insecta > Diptera > Lauxaniidae > Calliopum > Calliopum simillimum. The sequence continues at coordinate 69,139,165 of OX638368.1, forward strand.
GAATAACAACAATTCCATAGAGAAAAAAACAACAACAACAACAAAAACTACAACAACAACAAATTTACTACTAATACAACAGTAATTTTACATAAAAGTAGGGGTAAGTGGGCGGCCTGCGGCCGCTGCTCAGGATTTAATCCCGTCAGACATCCAACACCGGCTTCGCGGCGGTCTTCGGCCGCGGATCAGTCTTATGCAAGCGCAGTAGCTACTTATTATTAAAAAAAAAAAATAAAAATTTTTATTTAAAATTGCGCGCGCAATTTGACAGCAAAACTATTTGTTGGATATATTATAGACTGATCCGCGGCCGAAGGCCGCCGCGAAGCTGGTGTTGGATGTCTGACAGGTTTAACTTCTGAGCAGCGGCCGCAAGCCGCCCACTTACCCCTACTTTTATGTAAAATTACAGTTGTATTAGTAGTAAATTTGTTGTTGTTGTAAAGTAGTTGTTGTTGGTGTTGTTGTTGTTGTTTTTTTTTTTCGTCTGGAATTGTTGTTATTCAAAGTTCCTTATTTCAAGAAAATTGATTTGGTCCATTTTTTTTTAAATGGAAAGCTTTTCTTTTGGCGATAGGGCATTTAAATAGCCTATAATTATTGAATACTTTCTTTAGTACAAAATGTTTTTTTTTTCGAAATCGCTCTGCTAGCTTAAGCTTAACCTAGCAGAATTTTTTTTTTTTTTTTAAATGGAAAGCTTTTTATTTGGCGATTGGTTATTTAAATAGCCTGTAATAAGCCCATAATTATTGAATACTTTCTTTAGTATAAAATGTTTTTTTTTCGAAATCGCTCTGCTAGCTTAAACTAAACCTAGCAGAATCTTTTTTTTTTTTTTAATGGAAAGCTTTTTATTTGGCGATTGGGCATTTAAATAGCCTATAATTATTGACTACTTACTTTAGTTCAATATGTGTTTTCCCGTATGTGTTTTCTCGAAATAGTTCTGCTGGCTTAAACTTAAGCTAGCAGAGCTATTTTTTTTTTTTATTAAAAATGAGGAGCCTAAAATTCGGCGTTTGGGCTCAAAATTAGCCTATAATTAGCCTATAATTCTGGCATATTTTTTTTTTCAGTTCTGCCATTTTCGCTCTGCTAGCTTAATGTACCTATAAAAGTGCCACGTTTGTGACATTTTTGATGCTCCACGTTGTGACATTTTTGTAATTTATCGCTCGTAGTGGAGTCAATAAAGCCAAAAAACAGGCAAAATGAGGAAGTCCTCAAGAACAGCTCCGATTTTGATGATTTTTTTTTTTTAAATTTTGTTTTTTTTTTTTATCTAAAATCAGAAACATTTTGGAGCGCGGTCGGAATTTTTTATTTTTTTAAACAATATTTAAAAATCTTACGTTTTCATAAAAAAAATTGGAAAAAAAATACAACAAACAAAAATTGAAAAAGTCACTTTATATGTATTTGGCAATTCTAAATCCAAATCTGGCATTAGAATTGCTGTATTTTATATAGTTTCTGAGATATCTTCTCTTTTTATGGGGTCTAAAATTGTGTATATAAAAACTGTTGCCATGTTTTTCTCAAGAACGGCTTAAGCGATTTTAGTGAAACTTTGGAAAATGATGCGCATTAGCATATACTAAAGAATGAGATAGACTTTGACTTAGTATAAACTTATGAAGAGGCGAGGCACCGCCCTAAACTTTTAATTTGCCTTATAACGGACAAAAATTGGTTAAAATCGGAAAAGGTCCACACCCTCTTTTAACCATTGAAAATTTTGATATTTTGGTTTTAACATTACTCGAATACAGATTTTGATGAAAATCAAAATTTTCAATGGTTAAAAAGTGGGCGTGGCATTTTTCCGATTTCGGCCAATTTTTACCCATTATAAGGCATTAATAGTCAGAAGCTGTGTACTAATTTTCATCAAAAAATTTTATACGGTTCAAAAGATATGACCAAATCAAATTAAAGGCTTGGGGCGGTGCCACGCCTCTTCATATGTATATACTAAGTCAAAGTCTATCTCATTCTTTAATATATGCTAATGCACATCATTTACCAAAGTTTCACCATCATGTCTAAAATTAACTTTACAACCATTTTAAGACATAGTGCTAATTCACAGAAGATTGAGGGCAATTTTAGAAATGTATAAGCAATCTTTTACCTGAATTTTCTTTCTCCGTTACTATTAAATAACAAATTAGCATTTCCAATATTTTCTACAGGTAACGGTGTCTTACTGGCAACAGTAATGGTACATATCGATAGATTTTTGACGTCATGCATTCATTCGCGTTTATTGGTCATGTGCAAAGACACCTTAATCCACATACCATAAGTTCTGTTCCATTAATTATGAAGATGCTGAAAATGCTGCGACAAAACTTTCTTTTGTTTTATCTGAAGATTTCCTTTTTGAAACCTTACAATTTCTCGCAAAATGTCCGAGTTAAAACGGGGCTTTTTATTAAAATTTGTAGCAATTTCTTTCGCTTGAAAAACCTTTTTTATACCCTACACTCAGGGTATATTCACTTTGTCCTTCCGTTTGTAACGTAGAGGCGTGGCAGATATAGAAAAGTATATATATTCTTGATCAGTGTCACCTTTTGAGTCGATATAGCCATGTCCGTCTGTCTGTCTGGCTGGGTGACTGGCTGGCTGTTGTAATAGTCCTGTCTGCTAAAAGAACGCTTGTGCCGTTTACCAATGCCAATTCATTTCAACATTAGAAATGATAATAAAAGCCGGACAGCAAAAAAAAAAAAAAATAAAGTTAGTGAAATGCTTTTGCTATTTGAATTTTTACTTAGCTAACAAAAAAACGTTCTAGGGCATATAAAAGCTTGCGGTTGTGCACACCTAGCTATGCTCTTGCTAGCTCGCCGGGAAGTCGGGGGTCTTGCTTCACCCTTATATGCTTAGACAATATCACATTAATTATTATGTGCACATTAAGGTAGAAGAGATATGGAAAGGAATCAACGACTAAAAAGTGAAAAGAAATAAAAAGGGAAATCAATATACTGTTCTTAACCACCTAGTTCTATCTGGAAATTATGGGTACGCTAGAAGTTATCGCGACCCTTGTCTGAACCCACCCATCCTTGGCAATTTGTTGAAATTTGTTTAATTGCCCCTATGTTCATTTTAACTTATTTGTTATTTGTTTTCTTATGACCATCACTGCTGAATGAATCTGGGACCACGCAAGAAATTAGCACATTTTATATATTATATACATAATTCAAGGATTTATTATTCATTTAATCATAGTTAATAGCCTAAAATAACGCTTTAGTTACAAACGGTATCAAGTTTGGATACTAAATCGTAATTTGCGAAAAATTTATATAAATTGCAACATTTGTTTTTAACGTTACTCATCACTAAAAATTTAGAAGAAAAGGAAAGTCTCTCATTTAAAAAAACATTTAGTTCACTGAGAATTTTAAATATTAGATCGCGAGAGAATACAACAAAGCAAATTCGAAACTCAAGAGAACAATAACCGAAATATTACTACGAAACAACCGAAAATTCGAAATAAAATCAATGAGCAAAAAGTTAAGAATGTTCTCTTGCTGTTCTAATTGTTGTTGCAATTTTCAAACATATTTTAAACTAACAATGAGATACAAAAAAAAAAAAAATAGATCTGAGATACAAGAGAGTCAAAAAAAATAAACCAGAGCAATAAAAAAAATGCATTAAATGACTTACATATTTTTTGTTGTTGTTGCTTACATACATCGGTGTACGTTGGGCCCAGCGACGACAATGTTGATGATGCAAATGTTGTTGTTTTATTTCTTATTGATTAGCTTATTAGGTAGCAAATATTTAATTATGGTTCTGAATCTTTCTTTTGACTTTTGTTTCGTTTTTTAAAAAAATTAAGCATTCTGAATTTAGTGGAATTTTTGAACGAAATAAAAATATTTTGAATTTAAATTTAATTTATTCTAAACTAATGTTGATTACTTAATTTTAAATTAGCGAATTTTAACTTTACTTTAGTTTCATTTTTTTATACAGTAGGTCCAAGCCAAAGTCGTACACCAAGCAAACTATTTTTCAATGCCCCAAAACTAAGTACGCAAAAATAATTTAAGAAATTTTAAGTAGAGTAGAACGGGGTATTGTCGTGCAGGGGGTAATGTCGTGCACTGGCAGTTTTAGCCCAAAGAATTGAATGATTTACCAACTGTTCGTAAGGTAGGGACCTGCTGACCTACTGAGCTTATGCATATAATACTAGCAATTTTCACCAGTTCGTCTCTACAGAGTAACCTTTTTTTCAAAACGCACGCTTTCGGGACGATAAAAGTGTTTTTTCATCGGGTCAGAAAAATAATTTTCCTTGTGGGAAAATATACTAGGTAAGTGTTTTCTGAAACGAAATATCCTGCCAAAGAAAAGAAGTATTTGGTTTTCGAAAAAAATTTTGGGCTTCACCGAGTTATCGATGTTGACCTTTAAAACGACCATTGGGGTAATGTCGTGCACATTCACTTACACAAACAGAATTGCTCGCTACACAAATGTTGTTACACATGGATGTAACCAATGAAATTATCTTTCGATCGGATGCTTACTCGTTGCATTCGCTTGAGATGTACGGCTTGACGAGCATGTCAAAGTTGAGTGCACGACATTGCCCCGTTCTACTCTACACAACATATTATGTACTTCACACTTGTATAATAATGAATAAATACATGATAATGCTAAATCTCCTCTAATAGAACCACTACCTATAATTTGTCACTTATATTGGTACCTTTACTATACTCGGAAAACAATGCACGACATTGCCCCACAAATTTTGAGGGGGGTAATGTCGTGCACATTTTTTTTTCTTCATTTACACAAACACAATTTCTCGCTACAAAAATGTTGTTACACATGGACGTAACCATCGAAATTATCTTTCGATCGGATGCTTACTCGTCGTATTCGCTTGAGATGTACGGCTTTACGAGCATGTCAAAGTTGAGTGCACGACATTGCCCCGTTCTACTCTACATTTTTAAATAGCCTATTTAATCCTTCAATTTTAACAAAAAACCAAACTTGAAATTTTCCGTTATTTTTGAAAATAAATAAAAAGTAACAGAAATCAAGCATATTCAGTACCAAAGCCAAAGTCGTACACCTTAACAAAATTTTAATTTTTACATGAGTTCAGTAATTAGTGTACATTATTTTGTTTTTATTTGTCATGTTTAGTCCTTTTGGGATCCTTTGAATTAGTTTTTCACAACAGTTCGGATAAATTTTTTCCCATTTCCATGAATACCCTTTTCAGTTCAGTACTTGAACAAATATTGTGCTGGCGAATTTTTGCGTCCAGATAATTCCACAAGATTTTAATAGCATTTATATCTGGACCCTGCGCCAGTGTTACGAATACATTGGCACGGTGGTTTTTAAAAAATTTCAACTTTTTGAAATACCACCCGCGATTTTTTTCGGGGATAGTGTTGGGGGACCCTTCTAGTATCAGAATCCGGAAACCGCGAAATCGAACGTCCAGCCGTTTTTTTTTTTCGACATTTTAGTTTTTTTAACGATTTTTGAGAATGTCTCGGATTTATATACATATTATGTACACATATATATGTGAAGTAGTTTATTAACTTTTATTTAAATATTTATTAAAAGTAATGCAAAAGTTAAAATAATTTAAGTATTAAGAATGAATAAAAAGATTATTACAAAATGAATAATTAGAATACAAGTAAATTAAATTGAAATGTTTCTTTAAAACCGACAACTTGAACGACTTTCGCAAAATCAACTTTTACACTCGACTGCTACACGACGACTGACTGCTGCTACTCTACAAACGACTTCGCAAAACGATCGTTACGCTGCACAGCAACCATTCACACTTTACATTCGGCCATTCTGATTTAATCATCTGCCTCAGATGACAATAGCTCCTCATTGCTTACAACAAACGCCCATAACTTCATATTATCGCAGCTAGTGGATGTCCGAATAGGCCCCTCAACATCTGCCGCTTTTCTGACGTCATATCGTCCATTGCGCTTAACATTTGTAACTTCATAAGGACCTAAATACTCGCTAGCCAACTTTTTCCCTGCAATAAACTGCGTACGTCGGACAGCAACAAGATCACCGACTTGATAACCATATTCGGTTTTACGTTTTGTATCAAACTGCTTTTTATAGACTGCCTGTGCATGTTGAATCTCTCTGGTAGCTACTTCTCGCATCTGCTGCCTTTCGTTATCAAAATTGTTATACATTTCGTGTTCCAGTAACTGCATAATATGATCGCTACCATTGGTGTTCATCTTTGTAATGTGTGGGTTTTCATAAACACAAGTTTATCAAAATGAACAGCCAATGTATCCAAACAAAGGTGTTCAACTGTTTCTGGTATCGAAGTAGTCGGGGTCGGGAGCCATTTAATCCTCTAGCTTTCAGTCGTTAAGGGTGGGGTAAGTGACTGCTCCAAACTTCCAGAATACCACACTACAATTTTATTTTAGACTCCCTGTACTCTATATAAAACTAAAACAACAGGACCATCATGACCATGATAAATTAAAATCATAATGCCCCTTCATGGTCATATTATAAATTGAAAAGAAAACAAAAAGAAAATGCTGGTATCAATCTCGACGTATTTGCAAAGTATCTCAAAGATGTTATACGAGATACATACGCACTCTATACCCGCCCTGCCTTTGGCCTCAGTTTGTGCTTACGATTTTTGAGACCCCATATTTACTAATGTCCCTATTACTCACATCATCTTGAGGAGAACAAAAAGATTTACTCCATTATAAACGTTAATTTATTCAGATTTTAAACTTAAGTAGGTATATTAAGGTAGGAATATTCATCTTAAGTATAGTGTTAACATAGATAAGTTTTAAATATAGTATTTAGTAGAAACTTAATTCAGTAAATATTTTAGTTTCATTTTAAAAATTTTTATATATAGGGAAAACCATTAACCTTCATAAGCATGAATTTTAAATATTATTTTCTTTTATATCAAGTTACTTTCAGAAATTTTAAGTTTTTCGTTAAAATATTGAAAATGTTTCAAATAAAAAATATAAAAAAAAAGCACAACACTGATAATGTAGCTAAAACTAACTTTTGACAACTACATCGAAATGTAAACAAAGAGAGCGATAATTAAATCCGCACAAGTGCAAAGCTAAGATCAAAATGTCTCCACTATTTATTTTACTTTATACAACTAAAAAAAAATCTCCACTCGCGCTCTCAATTTCAGTTGCTTTTAATGTTGTTGTTGTTATCTACTCATTAAGCTCTGCTTAAGTCTTATGCATATAAGCATATGTATGTATGTATGCTTTTGTTTTAATCAAAAATATTTATGTAAAGATCTATGCAAATTTCAAATTCAAATTTGATGATTTTAAAATTCATGCTTAACGATTTTTAAGGCAACTTTTTTTTTTTTTTTTATAACTATGTATGTATATGTGGATTATTGTCCGAAAATTTAAATTTAAATAGAAAAAACACTCACTCTCTTTTACTCATGATGAACGAAGAAGGCCTCCATCGATGCACCCGAAGTTGTAGAGCTGAGAATGGGGGGCGTTAAATAATACGCTCCATAATTTGAGCCAAAATTTAATTTTTCACACACATACACATTAATGATACTTTAATTCTTTATGTATTTGAGCGTATGTGTGTTACCACGAATTTTAATGAAATAACTTTTATATCAAAATTTCAATAAAATTTAATTTAATCAAACTTTAAATTCCGTTTATCTTATTTATTAATTAATTTGAGCACTGTTTTAATTTTGAAAATTTTATTTCATTAAACTTCTACTTCACTTCACTTATGTTGTATATATGTATGTATATAATTTTTTTTTTCTACTTTTACTTATTTTTAGCACATTTTTTTTTTCTAAATAATATTTTTAGGTTTTTTTAATTAAGTATTTTAATTTTAAGTTATTTTAACATTAAGGTTTTTTAATTATTTCAGTTTTAAGAAATTTCAACAGATCTTAATTTAAACTTTTTCACGATTTTACTCTTGATTTATCAATTTTTTCGACGGTGAATTTATGGCAAAATCTGACTTTTTACATAGCTGTTTCTGTTGAACTTTTGGCAATTCTTACGCGATTTTTATATACTTTTCCGAATTAGCTCCGATTACCGTTTTACTTTATAGACAACTGATTTCTGGAAAGTGTTTACTTATGACAGCAACCAAAATGATAGCAGCGTGAATAGCTGTTTCTTATGTATCACCAAGTGTATTTTTGCTGAGATCGATCAACGGCGATTCTCAACATAAGTACCTTGGTGATATACGGAAATGTTGGAGGCACACGGTGTGCCTTCCAAATTTATAAAAGAAATGAAATTTAAGTTGTTTTCACTAAATTCTGTTTAACAATCTGAAATGGTGAATATTATTTATTATCAAAAATTTGTGCAACATAAAAGAAAAATTTTACCTTATGCAAAAGAGTTGTATCTTTTATATTTTTGCGTCGGAATTTTGATAATAAAAATTGAATTTTTTTGGCTTCTCTTAGAGCAGTAAACTGTTGAAATAATAGATTTCTAACTTGGCCAAACCACGCTGCTTGTACAGCTCAATGCTGAATACATATACGTATGTATATGTACATATAATTACATAGAAAAGTAATTTAATTTTGTTATACGCCAGACTAGATTTCCAATCAAAATTATATGATTTCAATAGTTGTTGATTAACGATCATGAAATTGAATCTATGGAAATATATATATGTTTATATGTTAAAACTTTTATGTCATATTTCAGACTTAAATTTCTCAAAATATTGCGTTCAGCAAATTGAGAAAGAAATTTACTTTTGAATGTGATAAAAATTTATCACAAAGTTATTTAGATTTCTCAACACTTACCAAATTTTCTTTTTACAATATTTTTTTGGTATTCTTATTTCTGCAACACTTGTATACCTTTTCGGCCGATGGTTCACAGAAAAAGGAAGTATGAAAATCTATAGCGAAGTAGCAGAGGTTGGCTCTGAATGCAGGGCTGAAAATTTAACAACATATGGTAAAATATGTATTCAAGCATTGCTCTATTACGAATTGAGCAAGTGGAATGGTTTGTGAAAAGGATTACTTTTGCACAAATATTTGACAATAAATGAAGTTAAATAAAAATTAAAAATTTTTGAATTTGTTCATTACAAAACCGCATAATACCTGTAATTTTACACTGGTATTAGGTGGAAAAAATATCTTTATTGGCGCATATCCTTTGCATGATAAGTGCCGACTAGATTTCCCTGTAAGTCTTCTAAAATATAGTAATGACTACCAAGTCTATCACGGACGCGGGCTTTAAGAAAAACTGGACTTAGTTTTGCATTTATTTGTTTTGCAAAATTGCTTTGAACAAAGTTCCTTCGGAATACCTCCTGACCTATTTTGAAACTAACCGGACGAGACCTCAAGTTATATTGCTCAGCATTTTTTTCATACGCATTTCTTATATTTTTACCAATATCTTTTCGTAGCAGCGCAAGTTGGTCATCTTTATTTAACTTGCATTGGGCTTCATCAAGAAGATTTAAATTTTTCAATAATTTGTATGACGAACCATGGGTGATCATGTCGAACCCAAATAACGCATGATATGGTGAACAGTGTAATGTTTGGTGTAGAGAATTTCTGAGAGCACAGCTAATGGGAGTCAAATTCTCATCCCATTGCCTGTGATCGTTTTTCATATATGCTCGAATGGACGCAATAAGGGAACGATTAACGCGTTCTGAAGCATTGGATTGTGGTGAATGTATCGCCGTATATATATGACTTATTCCAAGTTGTGTCAGAAATGCGTTGAAATCATTGGCCTTAAATTGCGATCCATTGTCGCTGATAATAAACTCTGGTACTCCATAAACATGGAAAATTTGTTCTAAGAAAAATTTTTGTATTACAGATGAGCAAAACTTTTTGAGTGGGCAAAGCCAGTGAAATTTGGTAAAATGGTCAACGACAATCAGCAGTCCAATGTTACCATTTTTGCTGCGAGGGTATGGCCCTAAAATGTCAACGTATATACGCTGGAAAGGCCTATTTGATTGAGCTTGCGCTCCCATCGGTGGTCTAAGGCATACATTTGGTGCTTTTGTCGTTTTACAAATTTCGCAATTTTGAACAAAAGAACGAACGTCACTAACCATTCCTGGCCAGTAAAAATTTCGCCTTATCAAATCTGTGGTTTTAGCTATCCCCCCATGAGCTGATATAACTGAGTCATGCGCTCTGGACATAACCTGAGATCGCAAATTTTTTGGAATCCATAATTTCCATGCGGTTTGCTCTTGAGTAACTTCACCACTATAATGCTCTGTGCGGAAATAAATATAATCATCAACAATTTTAACATCAGGATATTTTTCCTGGTTGGCTCTAATTTTTGATTTTAATAATTCGTAATCATCATCTTGGAAATGTTTCGAAGTCAAATCAACTTCTGGGCCTATATCTTGTAACGCAGAAATTTCATCGCAATGAATTCTAGACAAAGCGTCAGGAACTATATTTTCTTTGCCTTTACGATGGCTTATCGTGAACTTGTACGACTGCAATTTTAACACCCACCTTGCCAAACGCCCACTTAGGTCTGGTTGTCGCATTAACCATACTAAGCTCGAATGGTCTGTAATTATCTCGAAGTCTTGCATTTCAATGTAGCAGCGGAATCTTTTAATGGCTTCAATTGCAGCTAGGCACTCACGCTCTGTTACGCTATAATTTCTTTGAGCGGTATTCAATTTTTTCGACATGTAAGCGACTGGTTTTTCGTCGCCGTCTTCAGAAATTTGCACTAGTACTGCGCCGATTCCAAAATCGCTTGCATCGCAATGAATATAGAACTTCTTTGAAAAGTCTGGATTTATGAGGACTGGGGCTGAAGTGAGCAAGAGTTTAATCTTCTCGAAAGCCTTTTGGGCCTCACTAGTCCACATAAATTTTTTTTTGGTAGACAGTGTTTCAGTAATGGGAAAAACCACATCGGAAAAGTTCTCGACAAATCTACGATACCACCCCGCAAGACCTATAAAACCACGGACTTGTTTTAAGTTTTTGGGAACTGGCCACGATAATATCGAACTGATTTTTTCAGGATCAGTTGCGATACCCCCATTGCCTATAAGATACCCTAGATATTTGACTTGTGTCACACAAAAATTGCTTTTACTAACGTTTATCGTAAGATTTGCTTTTCTAAACTGCTCTGCAATCTTCACTAACACCGAAATATGCGTATCAAAATCTTCGGAGACGATACAAAGGTCATCAAGATAACCAAACACACAATTTCGCAATTCTGGAGGGATTATCTGGTCCATGAGCCGTGACATGGTTTGTGCAGCGTTACACAAGCCAAATGGCATCACCACGAACTGGTATAGAGGCCTCCCAGGTACGGTAAATGCTGTAATAGGTTTTGATTGCTCTGTAAGTCCAATTTGCCAAAATGCGTCTTTTAAATCTATTTTGGATATTAGATTCGCTTTGGGTAACCTTGAAAAGATCCCTTCAATATTTGGCAAAGGATAAGCATCTTTTTTTGTAACATTATTTACCTTTCTTGCATCTAAGCATAACCGAACCTTATTGGGCCTCACAACCAGTCGCATTGGCGAACTCCATGGGCTTGTTGATGGCTCTATCACCCCCTGTTGCAACATTCGGTCAATTTCTTGAAAAATTAAGTTTTCTACCGCTGGTGAGACAGGGTAGAAACGCTGTTTTATGGGTTTTGCATCCCCTACGTCGATCTCGTGTTTGATCAAATCGGTTCTCCCTAAACCTTGCCTTTCAAAATCTGGAAACAACATTTTGACCGCTTCTAACTGTTTTCGTTGGTTAGAGTTAAGTGGATATATTTCATTTTCCTGAAGACTATCAATTTCTGCTATTACTTTTGGTGCCTCGCATGGCGATATTAAATTTGGAGCTAATTCAAACTTCTTCCAGAAGTCAATTCCAAGGATAAGTCGTTGTGATAAAGAAGGAATAATGAACAAGGTTAATTTTTGTGATTTTCCTTTGTACATTAAATCTACTTCTACAAACCCTAAGACATTTTGAGTGTTGCCATCGGCAGTTTTTACCGTGGACTTTGTTTTACGAAAATTTTGAAGCGCAGAGAAATCTTCGAGTGCCAAATCAGAACCAATGCAGCTAATATTGGCCCCTGTATCCAATAAGCCATATTCGGTGCGATCTAAAAATGTGACTTTCGCGTAGAACCGATTATCATCGCTACTATTGAACACAGTGGAAATGATTAGCTTTTTAGTTTGTTTTTTAGCCTTCCAAAATCTCCGCAACCGCAAAGTTGATCTTTTAGGTTTATGCCTTAAGTCTGAGAAAATTTCAAAAATCTTGTTCTTTGCTTTATTATAATTCTTTAGTCGTACATGGTACGGCAAAATCGGATATAATACAGGTTTCATAATAGGTTTTTCAGAATCTTCACGTGTTAATATTTTTACATTAACAAATTCAGATTTCTCATTATTTTTAGTAATGGTAAGTGAGCTAGTTGGTGAACTAGACAGATTTAAAATAGATGATTTTAGCGCGGGGCTGTTCTGGTGGCTTTGAAAGCTCCCGCCATCGCGTTTTCCGTCTTTTTAGCAATACATATTGTGCATTGAGGCTTGTAAATATTCTTCGCCCCACAACCGTAACAAAATATTTTGCGTTCGTTGATACAGTCATCCCAGCGATGGCCTTCAACGTCACAGTTCCAACATTTTGGAAGCTGATGGTTTAAGGCTGCAACCGAAGTTGCACCAGTTTGGTCAAGACAAAATTCAGTTGAATCATTAACTGATTCACTACAGTCTATTTCTGCTACATTTCTACGTTGGGCAAAATTACTTGGTATAATTTTACTTTGATTATTTCGCCTATAACTTTCCTCAGATAAAAGATTTTCGCGTTTTTGGCACAAGGTGCGCAACTGAGTAATAGACGATACTTTGACGTATAATAATTCGTGCCTTATCTCGGGCCTAAGGTTTCTCGAAATTATTTCAACAAGTTCTGTATCTGCAATAGGCTGTGATAAATGATCGGTAATAGACAAAACTGCCTCATAAAAAATATCAAAAGACTCGTTAAGCTTTTGTTTTCGCCCACGAATTTCTTCTCTTATCTCGAAATCAGTTTTTGTATCTCGATATTGTTCACGTAACGCTTCACAAAAGGTGTCCCATTGAATACCCTGGTTTCGAACTGTCCTGTGATAACGCCAGAACCAGTCTCTGGCCTTGCCTACGAGAACAATGTGCAAGTTTCTGCATAAGGTCTGAAAATTACCACCTAAACTAGAGTTTGTTAAAGAACAAATTCTATACAAAAAATCTTCAACACCCAGACCCTTGGCTGAGCCATCGAATTTCACGTTCCAATTATTTATAAGGGATGTGATTTTATCTGCAGCTAAATTCAAGCTATTTGCATTCTGAACTTGATCAAAATTTTCTGCACGGATATTATTAAGGTTTGAATTCAAATCAAGAATTGGATTTGCTTGATTATGAAAATCTAAATTTTGGTTTCTGTTATTTGGCTGTAACTGTAAGTTACTCAGCATACGCTGTAAACTACTTTCTATTAAATTGTTAATACGATCGTAATCGAAATTTTGCGTATTAGCGTTACTGCTAGATGCAGTGGGGTTTGCAATATCAATATGACTTTGTTCATTGCTATTATTATGAAAATTACTTGCGTTATTATTAGTAACATTATTTCTTTGCCTCTGTCGCGATTGTGATAGTGGTAAATCTAAATCCAAAAGTGGTAAAGAGTTTTGACTGTTTCGATTTGCATCGTTTCTACGAGAATCAGGCTGTGAATATTGTGCAGACCCTTCTTGTACCCTTCGTCTAAAACCTCTAGTATTGTAGCGTTTCGAAGTAGTACCTCGACTTTGAGAGCTATTACGATCACGCGATGAACTTTGGTTCAAATTATTATTAGTGTTTGGTGGAATATCAATTGTTATTGGCTGTAAGTCACTAGCTAACGTAGAACGTCTACAATTGGGACATTCAGGAGAGTCTGTCAACCAATGTTCTATACAAGATTTATGGTATACGTGATTACAACGGGTAATTGAGCATTCGTTATTGTTATTTAAGAGTTGCAAGCAAATAGTGCATGATGACTCTGCATGCGGAATCAACACAGGAAGGTCTTCAACACTATGCCGAACTGCCATGTTAAAAATTTGTTTTATTCTTTAGAAAAGTTAAAAAAAATAACTTTAGTACTTCGCGCGAGCGATGATAATTGTACGAAAAAATGTAATTTAACAAAAAAAATTATTTCTCCTTAATTATGATGCAGTGAAACTAGGGACAAGTAAATTAAAAAAAAAATATTTGTCAAGATTGATATAGTTTAATAGACCTGGCTATGGATTTGGAAATACTCATAAGTTCTGAACTAAAATGCATTTTTATAAATTTCAGCTAACAAGTGTGCTGATATTTGTACTCAACAAGATATTCAGCGTATAAAAATATATAAGTTAGCGTTGGCCAAGAATTAAAACTGGTCAGAAAATCGCCAGCGCAATTAATCTGCTAATCCAACCATAATTCCTAGGCATAACAAGATAGTAACAAAACAAATTTAAAGTTCCAAATATTCACTTAAAGCTGTATTGAAGTTTAGTTGTGTTCTGCGCACAATGACTATTTGAGAACAGATCGGTCGAAAGCTGTTCGAAATATTCAAACAGTCGAAATTCCAGAAGAGTTCAAATAGTCTATGACATCAGACCAACTGATAAAATGTTTCGACTAGCTTCTAGCGAAATTAAATTGAAGTTTAATATACGGATTACGAACAGGTTTATCTTAAGGACGCACCTGCCCCACGTTGGGCGCCATTTTATGTAATGTGTGGGTTTTCATAAACACAAGTTTATCAAAATGAACAGCCAATGTATCCAAACAAAGGTGTTCAACTGTTTCTGGTATCGAAGTAGTCGGGGTCGGGAGCCATTTAATCCTCTAGCTTTCAGTCGTTAAGGGTGGGGTAAGTGACTGCTCCAAACTTCCAGAATACCACACTACAATTTTATTTTAGACTCCCTGTACTCTATATAAAACTAAAACAACAGGACCATCATGACCATGATAAATTAAAATCATAATGCCCCTTCATGGTCATATTATAAATTGAAAAGAAAACAAAAAGAAAATGCTGGTATCAATCTCGACGTATTTGCAAAGTATCTCAAAGATGTTATACGAGATACATACGCACTCTATACCCGCCCTGCCTTTGGCCTCAGTTTGTGCTTACGATTTTTGAGACCCCATATTTACTAATGTCCCTATTACTCACATCATCTTGAGGAGAACAAAAAGATTTACTCCATTATAAACGTTAATTTATTCAGATTTTAAACTTAAGTAGGTATATTAAGGTAGGAATATTCATCTTAAGTATAGTGTTAACATAGATAAGTTTTAAATATAGTATTTAGTAGAAACTTAATTCAGTAAATATTTTAGTTTCATTTTAAAAATTTTTATATATAGGGAAAACCATTAACCTTCATAAGCATGAATTTTAAATATTATTTTCTTTTATATCAAGTTACTTTCAGAAATTTTAAGTTTTTCGTTAAAATATTGAAAATGTTTCAAATAAAAAATATAAAAAAAAAGCACAACACTGATAATGTAGCTAAAACTAACTTTTGACAACTACATCGAAATGTAAACAAAGAGAGCGATAATTAAATCCGCACAAGTGCAAAGCTAAGATCAAAATGTCTCCACTATTTATTTTACTTTATACAACTAAAAAAAAATCTCCACTCGCGCTCTCAATTTCAGTTGCTTTTAATGTTGTTGTTGTTATCTACTCATTAAGCTCTGCTTAAGTCTTATGCATATAAGCATATGTATGTATGTATGCTTTTGTTTTAATCAAAAATATTTATGTAAAGATCTATGCAAATTTCAAATTCAAATTTGATGATTTTAAAATTCATGCTTAACGATTTTTAAGGCAACTTTTTTTTTTTTTTTTATAACTATGTATGTATATGTGGATTATTGTCCGAAAATTTAAATTTAAATAGAAAAAACACTCACTCTCTTTTACTCATGATGAACGAAGAAGGCCTCCATCGATGCACCCGAAGTTGTAGAGCTGAGAATGGGGGGCGTTAAATAATACGCTCCATAATTTGAGCCAAAATTTAATTTTTCACACACATACACATTAATGATACTTTAATTCTTTATGTATTTGAGCGTATGTGTGTTACCACGAATTTTAATGAAATAACTTTTATATCAAAATTTCAATAAAATTTAATTTAATCAAACTTTAAATTCCGTTTATCTTATTTATTAATTAATTTGAGCACTGTTTTAATTTTGAAAATTTTATTTCATTAAACTTCTACTTCACTTCACTTATGTTGTATATATGTATGTATATAATTTTTTTTTTCTACTTTTACTTATTTTTAGCACATTTTTTTTTTCTAAATAATATTTTTAGGTTTTTTTAATTAAGTATTTTAATTTTAAGTTATTTTAACATTAAGGTTTTTTAATTATTTCAGTTTTAAGAAATTTCAACAGATCTTAATTTAAACTTTTTCACGATTTTACTCTTGATTTATCAATTTTTTCGACGGTGAATTTATGGCAAAATCTGACTTTTTACATAGCTGTTTCTGTTGAACTTTTGGCAATTCTTACGCGATTTTTATATACTTTTCCGAATTAGCTCCGATTACCGTTTTACTTTATAGACAACTGATTTCTGGAAAGTGTTTACTTATGACAGCAACCAAAATGATAGCAGCGTGAATAGCTGTTTCTTATGTATCACCAAGTGTATTTTTGCTGAGATCGATCAACGGCGATTCTCAACATAAGTACCTTGGTGATATACGGAAATGTTGGAGGCACACGGTGTGCCTTCCAAATTTATAAAAGAAATGAAATTTAAGTTGTTTTCACTAAATTCTGTTTAACAATCTGAAATGGTGAATATTATTTATTATCAAAAATTTGTGCAACATAAAAGAAAAATTTTACCTTATGCAAAAGAGTTGTATCTTTTATATTTTTGCGTCGGAATTTTGATAATAAAAATTGAATTTTTTTGGCTTCTCTTAGAGCAGTAAACTGTTGAAATAATAGATTTCTAACTTGGCCAAACCACGCTGCTTGTACAGCTCAATGCTGAATACATATACGTATGTATATGTACATATAATTACATAGAAAAGTAATTTAATTTTGTTATACGCCAGACTAGATTTCCAATCAAAATTATATGATTTCAATAGTTGTTGATTAACGATCATGAAATTGAATCTATGGAAATATATATATGTTTATATGTTAAAACTTTTATGTCATATTTCAGACTTAAATTTCTCAAAATATTGCGTTCAGCAAATTGAGAAAGAAATTTACTTTTGAATGTGATAAAAATTTATCACAAAGTTATTTAGATTTCTCAACACTTACCAAATTTTCTTTTTACAATATTTTTTTGGTATTCTTATTTCTGCAACACTTGTATACCTTTTCGGCCGATGGTTCACAGAAAAAGGAAGTATGAAAATCTATAGCGAAGTAGCAGAGGTTGGCTCTGAATGCAGGGCTGAAAATTTAACAACATATGGTAAAATATGTATTCAAGCATTGCTCTATTACGAATTGAGCAAGTGGAATGGTTTGTGAAAAGGATTACTTTTGCACAAATATTTGACAATAAATGAAGTTAAATAAAAATTAAAAATTTTTGAATTTGTTCATTACATCTTAACTCCAAACATGAGTTCGAAGGGAGACCTTTTGGTTGACACGTGTACATGCGAATTTATAGCTTTCTGCACCTTTGGTACAAACTTATACCATTTTGTTGGTTCTTCTGATGACAGTTTAGCTATTATGGACAAAACTGAACGATTGACCCTTTCAATCTGACCATTACCCCTTGGCACTCCGGTTGTACTCCAGACATGATCAATACCATTTGCTTTTACATATTCTTGAAATGTGTTTGATGTAAACGCTGAACCTCTGTCGCTAATAACTCGAAAAGGGTATCCAAAAACAGCGGACCATTCTTCAAATTTCTTGATTATTTCTTCGCTACTTGTCGTTTTTGTAGTATATAGCCAAACAAATTTTGTAAACGAGTCTACCATGGCAAAAATGTACTTATACTGCTTCGAAGTTATGTCCATAGGACCAAGATGATCCACATGAAGTGTACACAACGGCTTATCTCCTTTATCGATACATTGTAGATATCCTTCCTTTTTGCCCAACTTCTTGTTAAAAATTATACATTTAACACAGTTACCAACAACCTGACCTACTTTATTTTCCAAATGTGGAATCCAAAAGCTTTGTTCCACAGCGTGTTTCGTTTTTTGTACAGCAAAATGACCAGCGTTATGCGCATCTAAAATTATCTCCTTTTCCATAATTTTTGGAACCACTAAAACATCGTTGCCATTGATTGCTTTGTACATTAATCCTCCTTTTAATTTAAAATCATCATATGGTCGAGTTGTAAGTATTTCTGAAATCGCTTTTATCATAGCATCACTTTGCTGAGCTTTTTTCAGGCGCGCTGATACCTCTGATGAAATCAATAAAATTTGTGGATAACGACTGAGACAATCGACATGCTTAAGTCTTTCACCTGAACGATGTTCCACTTCAAAGTTATAGTCTTGCAGATAAAAAACCCACTGCGCAACATCACGGGGTACATCCTTCTTATTAATAGTTTGTTTAAATGCGGCACAGTCGGTTACCAACTTAAAACCAACTCCGAGTAGATAATGACGAAACTTTTTAAAAGCTAGGTATACGGCTTTGGCTTCTAGTATGTAACTATGTTGACGACTCTCTGCTTCTGATGTTTTTTTACTCCAGAAAAACACGGGATGTAACTTCCCTTCACACCACTGTAAGACCGCTGCAGCAAACCCATCTTTGGACGCATCTGTATGTACTTCAGTCTTGGCATTTCTGTTGTAAATTTTTAGTACTGGCTCGGAAACTAAAGCATTTTTCAACTGCTGAAATGAGTCTAATTCAATTGAACTCATCCTGAACACTGCATCTTTTCGTAGTAAATTTGTCAACGGTCTGGCAATCTGAGCATAGTTTTTAATAAATTTGCGGAAAAATCCAGTAAGTCCCAAAAAAGACTGCACAGTTTTGACATTTTTCGGAATTGCAAACTTGCTGACGGCGTTTGTCTTCTCTTTACCAGGCCATATACATCCATCTTCAATAGTGTGACCCAAAAAGTGAATTTTAGTCTGCAGGAAATGGCACTTCTTCCATTTTACTTTTAAACCATAAATTGCTGCTGTGTCAAAAACCTTTTTCATTTTAGCTAAACATTCATCGACGGTTACTGCGTGAATAATAATATCATCCATGTACAGGTCTAATACATCTTCGTTACTTAAACGCTGAAATACGTGATTCACAAATCGTATAAAAACTGCGGGTGAGTTGCAAAACCCAAATGGAGCTCGATTGAATTCAAATAATCCATCCTTCGTGACAAAAGCTGTAAATTTTTTACTGTTTTCCTCTACCGGCACGTGGAAAAATCCATTTTCTAAATCCATAACCGTAAAATATTTTGCTTTTTGTAATTTTTCCAAAACATCATCAATTACAGGCACAGGAAAGCAATCTTTCAAAACCATCTGGTTCAGCTTACGAAAATCGACGCATATTCGGTGTGTACCATCTTTTTTCTTCACCACCACTATACGGCTTGCGATATTCGACGTAGACTTCCGTATTATGCCTGCTTCAAGCCATTCATCTATTTGCTTCTTTACAGTTTCAGTTTTGGTGATAGGAAGGCGGCTTGGTGAGTGTCTAAAAGGCATAACTTCTCCGTCTGGGACTATTTTAAGCATCACTGGACATTCAACAATCGATTCAGCTGGCTTGTAGTTTTTAATCATTGCATAAACATCGTCTTGATACTGCGGGGGAACATCAACGTCAGTATTTGTTTCAATTATATTATATATACTTATCTGATTTTCCTTCTGATAAGTTTCCTCACCCAAAAGAGGAGAAAACTTATATCCATCTGCTGTCGATGTAAATTCAAACTTGCTTGTAAAATCGTATCCTAGAAGTGCATCATATTGAATATGTTCATCTTTGACAACGACAAATTTTTGTGACGTCTGCAGGCCATCAACTGTAATTTCTGCCATAAAAAAACCCACTGGATATGTTATTTTACTGCCTAAGCCACGTAAATTGGTAACGCATTTCTGAAGATCAACGTTGCTGATTTTGTCAAATATGCACTTTTTCATTATGGTAACATCCGCACCAGTATCGACCAAACACTCAACTTTGACATTATTCACTTTGACATTTTTTAGTCGTCTTGTATTATATACAGCATTAACACCAGCGCTTACATTTGGACAGTTTTTGGACATATGACCACTCAAGTTGCAGCGAAAACATTTCATATCAGCTTTACAGTCTTTACGCAAATGATCAGCAGAACCACAATTAAAACAATGATTTTTCTTTACAGTTTTCTCAGTCACCATTGTCTTCTGAACTAGAAACGACTTTTCTTTTTCGGCCATACATTCGTATACATCGTACTTTTCCTTCAATTCCCTGTATGATTTGCAGCTATACAAATTGTATTTAAAATCAGTTTTTAAATTTAGTCCATTTACAATATATCGTATTACTGATTCCGTGTCAATAGTACCCATTGACGCAATTTTTTTCATGTGAAGCAAATACTCGTGAAAACTTTCCTCTCGGAGTTTTTTACGTTCACTCAATTTTCTGTGTATATCGGCACTGCATACATTTTTTTGCTCGAACTCCTCTTCCAACAAAACACGAAGAGCATCATATTCGTACACTGCAGTAGATTCTAAGAAAAGTTTTGCTGTGTCTGTCATTTTCGCTCTTGCCTGCACATATTTCTGCTTCTCGTTTAAACCGTAAGCGTTAGCGTTTAGTTCAAAATTGTCAAACCATTTTCCAACTGGCATGTTTTCGCCACTGAAGTCAGGAATTATTTTAGCAAAATTTTCCGCAACTATTTTCGTGTCACTCTGTCTTTCCTCATCGGCTTGAATTTTTAATGCCAATAAATGCACAACCTGTTGCAGAAGTTCGTTACTGTCAGTTTGCCTTTCTTCATCTTCTATTTCACCTTTCGTTGCCATTGTTACTGCTTTTTGCGAATTCCTTTCTTCAACTGATTTTTCAGAATTCCTTTCCTCAACTGCTTTCTGCGAATTCGCTTTATCAACTGCTTTTTGCGAATTCGACTTCTCAACTGCTTTTTTTGTTTTTTCTTCGTTACGATTGTCGCCTCTCGTTCCCTGAAGTAGTCCTCTTGTGTTATAAGTTTTCCGTGCTTTTGCTTCTTCTGCTGTTTTAAATGTCGCTCTGTTGCTTTTACTCGCTGATTTTTTTGAACTCATGGAAAAAAAAATTGTCGTTTGTCTTTATGTGTATAAACGAACACAGTATGCGCTGACAGTGCTTCTTCTTTTTCGCTACGTGTGCGTCTTTTTCTTTTCTTCTTTTTTCTTTGTTGTTTTTGTACTCACGGTTGAGCCCCCAAATGTGAAGTAGTTTATTAACTTTTATTTAAATATTTATTAAAAGTAATGCAAA
Source organism: Calliopum simillimum (assembly GCA_951812925.1). NCBI lineage: Eukaryota > Metazoa > Arthropoda > Insecta > Diptera > Lauxaniidae > Calliopum > Calliopum simillimum. The sequence goes on from OX638368.1 coordinate 69,160,924, forward strand.
AGTTAAAATAATTTAAGTATTAAGAATGAATAAAAAGATTATTACAAAATGAATAATTAGAATACAAGTAAATTAAATTGAAATGTTTCTTTAAAACCGACAACTTGAACGACTTTCGCAAAATCAACTTTTACACTCGACTGCTACACGACGACTGACTGCTGCTACTCTACAAACGACTTCGCAAAACGATCGTTACGCTGCACAGCAACCATTCACACTTTACATATATGTATGTACGTACATATATATACTTGTATATGTATTTATGTGTAATATATATACATGTATATATATATACATACATACATACATACATATAAAAGGTATCGCTTCCGCACCATTTATTTAAAACAAAAAATCGGTTTTTTCGTATATAAAAAAACACAAACAAAAACCGGATACAGCAATAGTCACTCCAGATGTAATTTTTGATGCTTAATCCGAATCCGGTCTTAGAATTGCTCTATTACTTCTGGACTTTGAGATATCCTTACATAAATGTTTAAAGGACACAATTTTTTTTCCTATTTTTGAAGTTATATAACAAGATAAGGTAATATTATGCCGTAAAATCTGGTATGAACTAGTTTTTTTCTTGAAAACTCAATCAAACTGATAACGATATCTTTATATTTGTCGGAGATATCTTTACCTAAAAAGTTAAAAAAGTGCAAAAACACGATTTTCGGCTATCTTGGATGTTATATGCAGGACACACAAAATTTTTTTGTGAGTTTCTATTACCAGAAGCATTTGGTGCTTTCTTTTGGCTTTAAATTGAGCTATCAAATGTTTATCTGCAATATTTCTCTGCAAAGTTATGTTAACTTTAAAATCACACCATGAAACTTAAAGCGAAAATCTCGGTTTTCGGCTATATTTGAGGTTGTATACAGTACGGACGAAATTTGTCTGCTCTTTTTTACCAACCGAAGCATTTAAAACCATTTTTTATCTTCAAAATGAGCTAACAAGTGGTCTCTTGTAATAGTTTTCTTAAAAGTTATGACTATTTTAAGACATGTTGCAGCAATACGTATGTAAGAAATACTCGTACACTATATTTTAGTGGCACCCCTGTGAGTTTGCACTTCATAATGTAATTTTTAAATGGTCATAACTTTGTAGAGGAATATTGCAGATGAACATTTAATAGCTCAATTGAAAGCCAAAAGAAAGTACTAAATGCTTCTGGTAATAGAAATTCACAGAAGAATTTTGTGTGTCCTGCATATAACATCCAATATAGCCAAAAATCGTGTTTTTGCACTTTTTTAACTTTTTTGGTAAAGATATCTCCGACAAAAATAAAGATATCGTTATCAGTTTGATTGAGTTTTCAAGAAAAAAACTAGGGCTATTAACTGCCATACCAGATTTTACGGCATAATATTACCTTATTTTGTTATATAACTTCAAAAATAGGAAGAAAAATGGTGTCCTTTAAACATTTATGTAAGGATATCTCAAAGTCCAGAAGTAATAGAGCAATTCTAAGACCGGATTCGGATTAAGCATCAAAAATTACATCTGGCGTGACTATTGCTGTATCCGGTTTTTGTTTGTGTTTTTTTATATAAGAAAAATCCGATTTTTTTTTTAAATAAATGGTGCGGAAACGATACCTTTTATATGTATGTATGTATGTATGTATATATATATACATGTATATATATTACACATATATACATATACAAGTATATATATGTACGTACATACATATATATGTGTACATAATATGTATATAAATCCGAGACTTTCTCAAAAATCGTTAAAAAAACTAAAATGTCGAAAAAAAAAACGGCTGGACGTTCGATTTCGCGGTTCCCGGATTCTGATACTAGAAGGGTCCCCCAACACTATCCCCGAAAAAAATCGCGGGTGGTATTTCAAAAAGTTGAAATTTTTTAAAAACCACCGTGTTGGGTCAGTTGTATTGAATCCATGATCTCATATTATAAGAAATATGTTTAAAATTGTTATCTTATTAAAAGTACCTATTACTACATTGACCAAGATTATCCTTATATTGCAATAAATTTAGTCTTAGAATGTTCAAATATATCTTATGATCCTTACTACTATCAACAAAATGGAGTATTCTAGGCCCAGCTGCTGAAAAAGAGGCCCAAACCATTAGTGAACCAACGTCATGTTTTACATATGGTTTAAGGTTTTTCGAAAAAGGTGCTTCAGTTGGTTTTCTCCATATATATGGTCAGCCGTCTGATCCAAAAGTATTAATCTTACTTTCATTCAAGAAGAGGACATTTTCCATATGAAAAAATCTTTATGGCATTGAGTTTTAACAAACAGCAACCGAGCTTCTTGATGCTTCTTCTTTATTAAAGAAAAACGTTAGACCAAATGTAAAACATGAAGGTGTTTCATTAATGGTTTGGGGCTCTTTTCAACAGCTGGGCCTAGAATACTCCATTTTTTCGATGGAAGTAAGGATCATAAGATTTATTTGAATATTTTAAGACTAAATTTATTGCAATAAACTAAATTTATTGGATAAACTTGGTCAATGTAATAATACATACTTTTAATAAGATAACAATTTTAAACATATTTCTTATAATATGTGATCATGGATTCAATACAACTGACCCAATGTATTCGTAACACTGGCGCGGGGTCCAGATATAAATGCTATTAAAATCTTGTGGAATTATCTGGACGCAAAAATTCGCCAGCACAATATTTGTTCAAAAACTGAACTGAAAAGGGTATTCATGGAAATGGGAAAAAATTTATCCGAGCTATTGTGAAAAACTAATTCAAAGGATCCCAAAAGGACTAAACATGACAAATAAAAACAAAATAATGTACACTAATTACTGAACTCATGTAAAAATTAAAATTTTGTTAAGGTGTACGACTTTGGCTTTGGTACTGAATATGCTTGATTTCTGTTACTTTTTATTTATTTTCAAAAATAACGGAAAATTTCAAGTTTGGTTTTTTTTTAAATTTGAAGGATTAAATAGGCTATTTAAAAATGTACTTCAAATTTCTTAAATTATTTTTGCGTACTTAGTTTTGGGGCATTGAAAAATAGTTTGCTTGGTGTACGACTTTGGCTTGGACCTACTGTATATATGTAGGAAATGAGGGACAAAGACATCTTAGGAGTGGACGGGAACACTAAAAGGGGACTCAGTCAAAACATAGGGCAACACTTAAAAAAACAGACAGACAACATTCACAAATAAAAGACAGGTAAAGTAAACGAAAGACAACGAAGCGTGGGTTAAGTGTTCAGGCAAAATGGACGATAAAATCAGTTGGCGTAGAGAACTAAAAGTAGACGGACGTGTAAAAACTAAAACCAAATTGTAATCATAAAATGATAAAAGTGTAAAACCTTTATTACAAAAAGAACTAAAATGAACTAAAATAAACCTAACTAAAATTAAAAAAGTGTTTTATTTGAAGAAAATTATCTCTAAATAAAGTGAACCCTACAAACTTGGTGTCAGAAGTGGAATAAAAGTTAACGCCATCAAGCAAATTTAGCTTAAATTGCAAGTGAAAAGATCAAATTTAAGCCAAAAATAACTAGATCAAAAAGAAGAAAGTTATAAACATAAAAATAAAGCTAGTAAAGTTGCTTTTATAAATTTATATATATACATATGTATATATAAAAAAAAAAAAAAAAAGTACAAAAACCAAAGTGACGCCAACGAAAGCAGCGTTAAAGTAACGACAACGAAAGCAGCGTAAGAGTTACGCCAGCGAAGCAGAACAGCGACAGAAAGAAGAAGACATCGCAATAGCAACAGCAGCGAAAACAGCAAACTTCAAAAGGAGAAGAAAAGAGAAGTGAGATGAGAATAAGAACGATAGATCGAGATCCAGCTAAGTGAAATCAACCCTTATTTTTATTGTTTCGTTGTTTATTTTGTTATGCTACTCTTTTATTGCTGTAAAACACATTTCATTTGAGTTAAAATTGAAACAAATTAAATTTTGAATTTGATTGATGTTAAAGTAGAGGAAAAAGTCGTAATAATAAAGAAAATAAGAAACTTGAAATAAAATAGCAAAGATAAAAAAAAGAGATGGATATAGTTATACGAATTTGAAAAACAAAACAAAGAAAGTGAAATATTTGATTGTTTTGGAAAATATTTCAGCTTGCGTAGCGTTTGTAATAAATTTTCATTAAGAAATTTTTGCATAAGGTAATCTTTGCTAATTAAAGAAAATTAAAATATTTTATTTAATAATTATTTGATAATTTTAAAAATATTGTAAGACATGGAACGTGACGACATCCTTAGGTTGACGGGTTGAGAGAAAAACTTGTTGAGTTACAATTATCGACGACTGGACGGAAAGCGACGTTGCAGAATAGGTTACTGGACCATTTCGGCTTGAATGCAAGCGATGATGAAGGATCTGATTACGGTGATGCTGAAAGTGTACGCAGCGTGTGTGAGCCTGTTGTTGAGCGGTCTATGTTCACTCTACGTGATATTGAGAATTCGATGACTTCATTCAGTGGATCAGATCAGCCGAATTTTGAGCAATGGTTAGAAAATTTTGAAGAAAACGCAGAAGCAGTACAGTGGAATGATTTGCAAAAATTTTTATACGCAAAGCAGTTACTGAAAGGAGCAGCGAAGATTTTTATTCGAAGTCAAAAGGGTATGAATAGCTGGAGTTCATTAAAGCTTGCACTTCGACAGGAATTTGGCAGTGCCCTATCATCGATTGAAGTACATCGCGCCCTTCGAAATCGTAAGAAGCGACAAGGGGAAGACCTTCGTGAATATTTATACGTCTTGATGGAGATCGGAAAATCAATAAATTTAGACGATACCAGCTTGATCGAATATTTCATCGAAGGCATACCGGATGCTAGGCAAAATAAAGTCAACTTGTACCAAGCAAAAACCATTAAGGACTTGAAAGAGCAAATAAAAGTGTATGAGAAAGTACGATCCAACAAACCTCCTTCCTTGAATGCGAGTCAGGCTCAACCGTTGTCTTCAAACAAGGTTTCGCTAAGTTCAACTTCGATGGAGAAAAAATGTTGGCTGTGATCATCTCACTTTTTTCGAAATTTGCAGTTGGGTTCTATGATTTTTATAAAAATTCATAGAGATGTTCTAAGTGCTTAGCATGGAGACCTCTCATTATTAGTTTTGCGAAAAAATTTTTTTTTCCAAGTTATGGGCATGGAACTTCAGAGTGTCCAAGTGGTGTTTTTGCGAAAAATCGATGCAATTTTTTTTTCTAAGTCCCGCCACTTTTTCAAAAATAAATTTTTTAAATTTTTGTTTTCGGATTTTTGTATCATTTTAAACGTTAATTAATTTTTCATTTTTAAATTTGGAAAGTTTTGAAAATTTACAAAATGGCGGCCATTTTTTGAAAAATCTTAAAAGTTGATTATCTCAAAATAATATTCTTCTTATTTTTTTATTTTTTTTTTACAAAAAGGTGAATGAAATACAAACATTTTGCAGAAGACTTGTTTTGCGCTAAATGGCTGCGAGAGCCACAGGAAAATTTTTTCTAAAAAGTCACGCGACAATTTTTTTAACTTTGTTTTGTGCTTTCATTTACACCCACTAGGTGGCCAAAAAAAAATTTCAAAGTACAAGGATATAACTTCCATTACTTAGAAAATAGAAGCTATACCAAAAAAACCAATACTTCCTATATGAATCATAAATATAAGTATTGACGAAATGACGGCCATGTTTTGAAAAATCTTAAAATCAATTTTCCAAAAAAAATTTTTTTACTTTTTTTTTACTTATGTGTTTTGAAAAACGAATGTTCATCATATCCTTTCAAAAGATTTCATTAAAAAAACTTTTAAGAAAAAAAAAATTTTTTTTTTTTTTGGAAAATTGATTTTTAAGATTTTTCAAAACATGGTCGTCATTTCATCAATACTTATTTTTATGATTCATATAGGAAATAGTGGTTTTTTTGGTAGGGTAAGCTGGGGTTCATTTGACACCGGGGCACATTTGACTTTGCCATTTTCGGTGTGAACACGCCTATCGAACCAAAAACCTGAAATGCAGAAACATTACTAATTAGAGTGGAAGCATCGTAATGAACTTTGGCAGTCCTCTTGCGACTCCTCCCGCGCCAATACGGTTTTTTAACTTTTTGTGTATTTTTTTGTAATTTTCGTTATCTTATTCGTAAGGGTTTTGCAAATAAATTTGTATTGTTTTTTGAAAATAAGTATGACAATTTGGCAGCACTAACCTTTGTAATTAATAGAATAAAAGTGTTTTTTGTCAAGGTCAAGTAGTAGTTTAAATTATAAAATATTTTTAATTCTTCAAGAGATTTTGGGGTACATTTGACTTTTGCCAAAGGGGCACATTTGACGTTCGTGTTTGTGTATTTTAAAGGATTTTCTAGTTTTATCTTTTAAATATTTGGTATGTCACTATAAAATGAAAACGAACAGACACGATGGCGATGAAAAAAAGTTAAATAAGCTATTTCTTATATCGGAAACCAGAGAAACCCCGACTTCCGAACAGAATCTATTTCATTTGATTTAATATAATTTGTTACCTTTGTTTTATCAACAACACAAGATTTTTGAATAGATGCTTTCCAGGACCTCTACCACTTATTTTAATTTGAAAATCTGGATGGATGAATTCCCGAAGTAAACATATTGACATCAAAGTTCATCATGTATGCGAAGTTTTTAATAATAATCAAATTGATTTGAAATACACCCTATCATGTGAAAGCGTTGCAGATATCTTGAAGATGGTGTTACCCAAAATCCAGACCGAAGAAATTTCCACCAAACTGGGTCTTATCATACATTTTATGTTGATGTTTTCATTAAGGGTATTGTTGGAAATTGTACTTTATGCTTATATATTGTCCTTGGGGAATTTGGCGAAAAATCCAAAAACCCATTTTTTTATGTGGGAGAAATTGTAGAAGTAAGTACTTAATTGGCTATACCACATACAAGATCAGTTATTTGAGAAGAGTTTCACCATTAAGTTGGGTTTTTATAAAACCGGAAGTGGAAGATTTTTGCCTGACTTTGAGGAGTGCAATTGAGTTTAAACTATTGTACCAACTCCAACAAATAGAGCCTCAACTTCACGTTCACGCACTAAATACGTATTTGACATCGACTTCTCACACTTATATATAAAATAAGTCTCCGTTAATTTGTATTTATATGAAAAAAAATATATGTATTAATGTTTTGTTTGATGTTTCTGTGTTATTTTTGTGAGTGTCAAATGTGCCCCTTGCAATGTCAAATGTGCCCCGTACCTGGGGCACATTGGGTAGCTTTGCTGTCAACATTACGATAGATGTTATTGCGTTGGAAATTACTTTCCATGTAGCTAAAGAGCGTGATATAAATTATGGGATTGTGATCGGCAACAATGTTCTGAAGCAAGTTGACCTGACTGTAACCGAAGAAGATAGTGCGGGAGAAAGAACAAATCAATGATGGTGGAAAGGTGCAGCAAGTGGTGGCCGGAGGGCCAGTCGAAAAAAACTTGAGTGATGCAGTGGTGGCCGGAGGGCCAGTCGAAAAAAACTTGAATGATGCAGTGGTGGCCGGAGGGCCAGTCGAAAAAAACTTGAATGTTGCAGTGGTGGCCGGAGGGCCAGTCGAAAAAAACTTGAATGTTGCAGTGTCAGCCGAAGATGTGAATCGAATTAATGAACTGATTGCAGAGTTTGGAGATTTGTGTTTGGTTGCAAGTTTGGAGAAGGCACTGGAAGATGAAATTGATTTGACGCACCTGAGTCAGTCTCATGCGGTAGCAGTAAAAGGAATGATATCAGCATACAAACCAGCGAAGAGTTATGAATCACCAGTGGCTATGAAAATTTTACTTGTGGATGATAATCCTGTATACGAAAGGCCTAGGCGAATGTCTTACGAAGACAGGTGTGCAGTCGATGAACAAGTGGCGCAGTGGTTGGAGGAATAGGTCATCAAACCAAGCACTTCAAACTACGCATCACCAGTAGTACTTGCTACCAAGAAAGATGGAGGCAAACGACTTTGCTGTGATTATAGGCGTTTGAACGAGAAAATAGTACGAGACAATTTTCCAATGCCAATGATGGACGATGTGATCGAGCGGTTGCAGGGTGCCAAAGTTTTCACAACGCTCGACCTGAAAAATGGATTTTTCCATGTTCCAATGGAGCCAGATTCTGCGAAGTACACGTCTTTCGTTACCTACAATGGCCAATACGAATTTTTATATTTGCCATTTGGGATATCGAATTCGCCGGCAGTGTTTTCAAGATTTATATTTGCTGTACGGAGAGACCTGATACAAAACGGAACGGTAATAGCGTATATGGACGATTTGATAATTCCCTCCAAGGATGAAGTCGAAGGTATCCAGAAATTGGAATTAGTTTTGAAGAGAGCTACAACAAATGGCTTACGAATAAAATGGAGCAAGTGCCAGTTCCTGATAAAACGAGTTGAATTCCTGGGATATGTTATTGAAAATAGTTCAATAAAACCTTCAGAAGCGAAAGTAAGCGCAATCAAAAAATTCCCTTTACCGAATGATCGCAAAGCAATGCAACGTTTCCTGGGCTTGACATCATATTTCAGAAGATTTATTGAAGGGTATGCCGTAATCGCTAAACCACTTTCTGATTTGTTAAGAAAAGATGTAAAGTTTGAGTTGAAGGATGAGCATTTGGCAGCATTTCAGCAGCTTAAAGGAGCGTTAATTAGTGCACCAGTTTTAAAGTTGTATAACCAGAGAGCAGTGACCCAGGTTCATACTGACGCCTGTATGTTTGGGTATGGCGCAGTACTGCTACAAAAAGATGTTGATGACCAGCAGTTTTATCCAGTGCAGTTCATGAGCCGGAAAACTAAACCTGCAGAAGAAAAATACCACTCGTACGAACTGGAAGTGTTGGCAATTGTGGAATCACTCAAAAAATGGAGAGTTTATCTGCTAGGGATCAACTTCAAAATAGTCACCGATTGCAACGCGTTCACAATGACGATGAAAAAACGAGACGTTCCGTTAAGAGTATCTCGTTGGGCGATGTTTTTGCAAGACTTCGATTATGAAATTGAGCATAGAAGTGGTACAAAAATGCGACATGTAGATGCCTTAAGCAGAGTGTCCTGCTTAATGTTAGAAGATTCATTGAACCATCGGCTAAAGCAAGCGCAGCAACAAGACGATTGGATACGAGCAGTTCGTAAAGTATTGGATAAAGACGAATATGAAGACTTTTACATTAAAAATGACGTGTTGTACAAAGACTTTACAAAGGAACTTATAGTTGTACCGACGCTAATGGAAGAAGAAATCATAAAAATGGCTCACATGCAAGGGCATTTTTCCATAAAGAAAACCCAAGATGCTGTTGAAAGGTCGTTTTATATTCCGCAATTAAACTCGAAGGTGACCAACGTCGCGAGAAGTTGTATAACGTGCATCGTGACTGATTCGAAAGTTGGGAAAAAGGAAGGATTACTGAATCCGATTAATAAAGAAGATAAACCTTTAGGAACCTTCCATATTGATCACGTGGGACCAATGGAGATGACCAGCAAATCGTATAATTACATCTTAGTAGTTGTTGATGCATTTTCGAAGTTCGTGTGGCTATATCCAACGAAAAATACTGGTGCAGAGGCAGTAGTTGATAGGCTGAAGAAACAAGCAGCAATATTCGGGAATCCGAAGCGCATCATAACTGACAGAGGCGCTGCTTTTACATCACACCTCTTTAAAGGATATTGTGAGAGCGAGGAAATCCAACATTTACTGATAGCAACAGGTGTACCGCGAGGCAATGGACAGGTCGAGCGGATACATAAAATCGTTGTGCCTATGGTCTCGAAACTTTGTAGTGAAAATCCAACCAGCTGGTATAAACACGTCGATCGAGCCCAACAGCTGATTAACAATACTCCGCCGCGTAGTACGAAAACGTCACCGTTCAAAATATTAACGGGGTTAGAGATGCGAACTAGTGGAATGCCAGAGCTGCAAGAATTGCTAAATGATGCAGCTGTTGACGAGCTGGATAAGGAAAGAGAAATTATACGCCGCCAAGCACAAGAAAATATTTCCAAAATACAGCAGGAGAATCGCCTAACATTTAATGCGCGCCGTCGAGCAGAAACAATTTACGATATTGACGAGCTAGTAGCCATTAAGCAAACGCAGTACGGTTCTGGATTGAAGCTTAAGCGCAAATTCTTCGGACCATACAAGGTTATAAAGAAATCTGAACATGGTCGTTATGAAGTTGTCAAAGTCGGTGATCATGAGGGGCCAGGCCGCACCACTACTGTTGCTGAATTCATGAAGAAATGGAACCCTTCATCCGAGCCGAATGAACGCGCAAGATGGCCGAATGTAGGAAATGAGGGACAAAGACATTTTAGGAGTGGACGGGAACACTAAAAGGGGACTCAGTCAAAACATAGGGCAACACTTAAAAAAACAGACAGACAACATTCACAAATAAAAGACAGGTAAAGTAAACGAAAGACAACGAAGCGTGGGTTAAGTGTTCAGGCAAAATGGACGATAAAATCAGTTGGCGTAGAGAACTAAAAGTAGACGGACGTGTAAAAACTAAAACCAAATTGTAATCATAAAATGATAAAAGTGTAAAACCTTTATTACAAAAAGAACTAAAATGAACTAAAATAAACCTAACTAAAATTAAAGAAGTGTTTTATTTGAAGAAAATTATCTCTAAATAAAGTGAACCCTACATATTCTTTCGGGTTACGGTATGAATGTTTTTGTTTCTGTTTTTTCGTTTGGTTCTTTTCCATATGAGTGAAGTGCCGATGAAGCATATGTGGACGGACGGTTGAATTGATAGTGCCACGTTAGTTGGCCACAACAAAGTGTCCTTTTTCGTATGCATGAGAATTGAGATTTCGAAAAATTTATGTATTGCAAAAACGACAGATTGTGTTTTTCTACGGCAGCTTGATAGGATGGGGTGCCAACGATGAGTTGATGAAATTTTGTTTTGTTTTCTTTGGTGGTTTTTACTTCAGAAAGTTAATAGACTTTTAGTAGATACGAGATATATATACGTAGATATATATATATATATATATATATATATATTAAATTCGAGTAAAATTTGTGTATTACTTTAAACCCGGGTTTTTTCTTTTCTTTTCTTAAAGGAAATTATTTTAAACAAATTTGTATGAAAACTAAATTTAAATTTAAGGAAATTATTGTAATCAAATATTAATGAAAATTAAATTTAAAGCCGCCATTTTATTTTCACTGTGGATTCAGAAACCTATGGTCTTTTTACAATTTGGCCCTCTCTTTTTGAAAGATTTATATTAGGTTTTTATAACGATAGGGAAAACAATAGTCTCCTTTAAAATAAAGTGCTACTTTCGATGTTATCGCTTTTTAAATCAAATCTTTCACTCTGCCTTTTGGGAAGAGTTTTTCTGGTACGATGTTGACGCAGTTTCACTCAAGGTTGAAGTCGTCTTAACAAATCTTCAGTTTCGTTGTATATTTGAACAATAAGTCGCTTCAGAAAATGTGCACTTCTAACAGCAACTTTATAAATTTAGATCCACGGAATTTTCAATCATATATATGATCCCCAAAATGGATATTTAATCCTCGAAAACGTCTCAGTTGAAAACAGTTTTTTCAACAAAATCCACTTTAGATCTTTGCAGATCAAAATTAAATATATAATTTTTATTTCAAAAGAAATGACAATTTAAATACTTTTAAACCGATTTTAACTTTCAACTGCGAGCTATGTTATGGTGTCTTCAAATTCTGCAAACGAAATGGACGAGTTTATCGTCTTAGTAACAAGATTAAGCTGTACATTTTACATGCAAGATCATCAAACGGTATCGATTTTGTTTTCTTATATACCTCAAAGTAATAATTTACAATTGGTCTAACTCGACTCTTAAGGGACCTACACATTTTCAAATATCTATTACGCTGACGTTTTCATTAGAAATAGTTTGCCATAGATTTTCAAGCAGTGGTTTTCTTAGAATATCGAACCTTACTGTTTTAATGATGCTGCATGGCCGGAAAGATGTTTGAGGAATTTTCTTAATAATTGAATGAAATTTTTTTTGTAAAAGGTACGAAATGATTCGGTTCCAAATAAAATCATAAAAATATATGTCATGTCTTTAAAAAAACGAATTTAACTTTAATTTGAAACGACCATCAGGTATCAACCTTTTAGACGAATCTGGATCCTTATTTTAGTTCTAGACTACGAAATTGAATTACTACACCAAATCTCACTAACTTTAATGTCAGTTGTAGTGCTAATAGCGGTAGCGTTGTTATGTACTGCAACAGGTGCATATAAAAAAAAGATGCAAAAAAAATACATATGCGTAATTTAGATTTTCTTCTATTTGTTTTTTTCTTCATGGCAAATCTATAATAAAAAAATTGTGCGGAATGGGCAATAAGTTGTTAGGCGTGCCACTAAAAATTGTTTGCTACAGCCGGTGGAGGTGGACATTTTTGGATAAAAATTAAAAATAAAAATTCTGAAAACAAACTGGCCATTACACTGTGCGAGGAAATATTTTTTACGGGAAAACTAACCATGATAATTCAATGAAATTTAGTGCGTTGGCTTTGTCGTAAAAGATAGTTCGTGGCACTGAAATTGAGCGATATCGGTCAACGGACACGCCTACCGCCCATACAAAAAATATATTCAAAATGCAACTTTAGGAGTATTTTTCACAACAATTCAACCAAAATACACTTAAATACTACAACTTTTTAACGCAAGCTCCGAGAAAAAACTGGGCGGATTCAGACAAGAGGGCGTGGCACCTTTTATACAAGCAAAAGCTTAAAAGCGCTATCCTAAAGGCGTTTTTTGAGATAATCTAAATAAATTTTACTGAGACACTAAGAACTATTAATGCAAGCTCTCAACAAAAACTGGGTGAAATCGAACAAGAGGGCGTGGCACCTCCCATATAAGCAAAAGCTTCAAAACGCTATACTGAAAGAGTTTTTTGGGATAATTTAACTGAATTTCACTATAGACTGTATCCATTTCAATTCATACGGTGAGTGTGCACTTAGGTTTGCGTATCAACTTCAAACTAGCAAAATATTTTTCTACAATCAAAATAAGGGAATACGTTTTTTTTTTTTTTTCAATTTGGACCTTAATTGGAGATTTCATGGCGTTTTGTAGGAATTTTGCCGAAAATTTAATTTTGAAAAAATCATGAAGTGCAACCGGTTTTTTCAACCGCATTTATTTATTTATCAACTGTTTTTTTGATGCTCCATGAAATTTTTTTACGTAATATGGGAAAAAAATGTTTCTTTAACCCTTACTTTCCTTAAAATTGACTTTTATATTTTAAATAAAAATGCTAATTTTCTCAAAAACACCATCTTTTTTTTTCTCGAAAATTTGCACAGTGATAGTAAAGCATGTCCTCTTGATTCCAGTTATAACGGCTTTCTTGCTTTTTTTGTTGTAAGTGTAGAATCTGCAATTTTTAATGTTACAGTTGCGTTCTTTTCTACAAAATCAATAAGAAAAATTACACAGTTCAGTTTTCACTTTGCAATACTGATTCAGAAAATGGCACTTACATTCTTCTACCATTTTTGGTTTTCAAGATATCTTGAAAAACTTGAATAAAACCCATAAATTTAAAAAAACAGAATTCTTTCAAGACAAATAATTCGTTCATACTAAGTTTAATAGAAACAAAATATACTCAAGGTATAGAAAAGCAAGCATTGTTTGTGTTTTTTGCGATTTGACTGTACCTTGGCTTTTGTTTTTTTCCCGAAGTTCTCGGGACTTTTATTAGTTTTTTTTTTTCGATTACTTTCATGTTATTGTGTTTTTCTGTTCTGTTCTATGTAACAAGAAGTTATCCCTCTGGTTACCTCACTCTTCCACACATGGCATTTTTGAATACCATTGTATTTCTATGCAATTTTTCCACTGTTCAAGACATCATAATCTGTTTAATGACCACACAGCTGCTATCCAGACTGCTTGTGAGTTTCTAACTCAAGTGAAAAAATTGACATCTGCTATTTAATTAAAAATTTTGCTGTTGATGAAATTGATTCAGAATAAACAAAATTGTACAGTGGAAAAATGCAAAGAAATGCAAAGGTATACAAAAATTCTATGTTTGGAAGAGTGAGGGAACCAGAGGGATAACTTCTTGTTACATAGCCAGAACAGCACAACACAATTACATGAAAGTAATCGAAAAAAACATTAATAAAAATCCCGAGAACTTCCGAAAAAAACAAAAGCCAAGGTACGGTCAAATCGCGAAAAAACACAAACAATGCTTACTTTTCTATACCTTGAGCATATTTAGTTTCTATTTAACTAAGTATGAATGAATTTTGTGTCTCGAAAGAATTCTGTTTTTTAAATTTATAGGTTTTATTCAAGTTTTTCAAGATATCTTGAAAACCAAAAATGGTAGAAGAATGTAAGTGCCATTTTCTTATTCAGTATCGCAAAACCGTCTAGGAAAGTGAAAACTGAACTGTATAATTTTGCCTATTCATTTTGTAGACAAGAACCCAATTGTAACATTAAAAATTCCAAATTTTACACTTACAACAAAAAAAGCAAGAAAGCTGTCATAACTGGAATCAAAAGGACATGCTTTACTATCACTGTGCAAATTTTCGAGAAAAAAAAAGATGGTGTTTTTGAGAAAATTAGCATTTTTATATAAAATATAAAAGTCAATTTTAAGGAAAGTAAGGGTTAAAGAAATATTTTTTCGCATATTACGTAAAAGAATTTCATGGAGCATCAAATAAACTTTGATTCATGTAAAACAGTTGATAAATAAATAAATGCGGTTGAAAAAACCTTTTGCACTTCATGATTTTTTCAAAATTAAATTTTCGGCAAAATTCCTACAAAACTCCATGAAATCTCCAATTTAGATCCAAATTGAAAAAAAAAATTACGTATTCCCTTATTTTGATTGTAGACAAATATTTTGCTAGTTTGAAGTTGACACGCAAGCCTAAGTGCACACTCACCGTATGAATTGAAATGGAATCTGTCTATACCTAAAACGTTTTTTGAGATAATCCAACTGAATTTCACTCAGACACTGAGAACTATAAATTCTCGTTCTGAGCAAAAAGTGCAAAAGGGCGTGGCACCTCCCATATAAGCAAAATTTTCGAAATACTGCAGTGTAGGGCATTTAATGTTTGGCCAGGCCAAATGTTACTCCCTTACTAGTTCTTGTAAAGAACGCAAATTTCTCAAAATTTTTAGCCTCCTGAATCAGCTTTGTTTTTATCAGATCTGCACTGCTAGAGCTCTCAAATTATCATTGGTTTATATGTGTCAGAGAGACCGCTTGGAAATTATCTCTTGGCAAAAGGTTTCCTTTATAAACTGATGAATTCTAAAACTCCGCATTATCTTTTAAAAAAATACAATCTAGCTTATCCAATAGATCTTATAACTTAATCATTCCGCAATTTAATTAAGTACTACAATTCTACTAGACTTTTTTTCATCCACGCTATAAGAATTTGGTACTCACTGCCTAATAAATTGAAGAACATTAAGGTACTCAACAGTTTAACCCGAGTAAAAATGATAAAGGGCTGAACATGGGCTGAACGTGGGCTTTTTTGCTTTTTTAAGGCCGTACGTGGTCTGTACAAAACTAAAAAAGCCCAAAAGGCTGTATATTAGGCATGCGCTTATTTTACGATTTTCTGATTTTCGTTGATGCCGCCCCCTGAAATCTTTTTAATTTTCATATAAACAAATACTTTGAAGATTCACGGTGATCGGATAATGATAACCCGGCCCTCAAGAGAGGTCAAGGTCAAGTTGAGGTTTCAGGCAAAAAATAATGAAAATTTTTTTTAAACTTAACTAAATTAGTCAAAGCATAAATTTATCTTATAGCAAATTGAAATACCTTTCTAACAAGCTATAATTGTTTAAAATCGGGTAATAAATACGAATTCTATGAATTTATTAGCAAAGTTGCCGCAAAATACCATGTGGCATTTGCGACAATTTTGGTAATGTCGATAAAAGAAAAATTCATAGAATTCGTATTTATTTAGGTACATTAAGCTAGCAGAGCGAAAATGGCAGAAGTGAAAAAAAAAAATGCCATAATTATAGGCTAATTTTGGGCCCAAACGCCGAATTTTAGGCTTTTCAGTTTTTTTACAAAAAAGTTAGCTCTGCTAGCTTAAGTTTAAGCTAGCAGAGCTATTTCGATAAAACACATACGGGACGTATATTGAACTAAAGTAAGTAGTCTATAATTATAGGCTATTGAAATGCCCCATCGCCAAATAAATAGCTTTCCATTTAAAAAAAAAAAAAAAAGATTCTGCTAGGTTAAGTTTAGGTGCATAAAGTGAGCTATGCAGGTATGACGAATTTCGATGTTTTTTGGTTGGGAATTTCGAGCTATTTTCGAGCTTTTCAACAATAATTTCGAGCTGTCTGGGAAATTTTCCATTTTCCGGAAAAGCGGAAAAATTGTTCTGCATAGCTGAGTTTATTTTTTCAGCCAGACGAATCCGCGGGAAGAGTAAACGATGAAATATTTTTACGCAGGAATTTCGAGCTACTTTCGAGCTAATTTAGAGCTAAAAGCATTTTCCGGAAAACTCCCAATTTTCCCGGAAAATCCCAAAAAAAACTTTTTTTATTGCTAACTTTATTTTTTTCAGCCAGACGAATCCGCGGGAACAGTAAGGGATGAAATCTTTTAATGCAGGAATTTCGAGCCACTTTCGAGCTGACCTTGAATGAGGTATTTTCCTTAAATTTCCCCGAAAAATCCCAAAAAACTAAAAATTTTTTTTTTCGCTGTGTTATGTCCGCATATTATTATTATTATGTCCGAAAGTTTTTCGCGGATCAGCCTATAATATATCCAACACCTAGTTTACTCCCAAAAATCCAACACCGGCTTCGCGGCGGCCTTCGGCCGCGGATCAGTTGGTAATATATACATTAATTTGCGGACATAACACCCATTTACGAAATGGGGATTATGTCATGGCACCGCCATAAAAAAAGATTTTTTGGGATTTTCCGGGAAAGTTTGGGGTTTTCCGGGAAAGTTTGGGGTTTTCCGGAAAACACTTTTCGTTTTTGATGAGCTCGGAACTAGCTCCAAATTCGTGTGTTAAATGATATGATCGCGAAATATTCTCATGGGTTCGTCTGGCTGAAAAAATAAAGCAAGCCCTTAAAAATTTTTTTGGGATTTTCCGGGGAAATTTAAGGAAAACACTTAATTCAAGGTCAGCTCGAAAGTAGCTCAAAATTCCAGCATTCAAAGATTTCATCCCTTACTATTCCCGTGGATTCGTCTGGCTGAAAAAAATAAAGTTAGCCATAAAAAATTGTTTTTTGGGATTTTCAGGGAAAATTTGGAGTTTTCCGGAAAATGCTTTTAGCTCAAAATTAGCTCGAAAGTAGCTCGAAATTCCTGCGTAAAAAGATTTCATCGCTAACTCTCCCCGCGGATTCGTCTGGCTGAAAAAATAAACTCAGCTATGCAAAACAATTTTTCCGCTTTTCCGGAAAATGGAAAATTTCCCAGACAGCTCGAAATTATTGTTGAAAAGCTCGAAAATAGCTCGAAATTCCCAAACAAAAAACATCGAAATTCGTCACACCTGCATAGCTCACTTTATAGACCTGTTAAGTTTAAGCTAGCAGAGCGATTTCGAAAAAAAAAAAAAAACATTTTGTACTAAAGAAAGTATTCAATAATTATAGGCTAATTATAGGCTATGTAAATGCCCCATCGCTAAAAGAAAAGCTTTTCATTAAAAAAAAAAAAAAATGGACCAAATAAATTTTCTTGAAATAAGGAACTTTGAATAACAACAATTCCAGACGAAAAAAAACAACAACAGCACCAACAACTTTACAACAACAAAAACTACTACAACAAAACAAATTTACTACTACTACAACAACAGTAATTTTACATAAAAGTAGGGGTAAGTGGGCGGCCTGCAGCCGCTGCTCAGGATTTAAACCCGTCAGACATCCAACACCGGCTTCGCGGCGGCCTTCGACCGCGGATCAGTCTATAATATATCCAACAAGTAGTTTTGCTAGTCAAATTGCGCGCGCAATTTTTAATAAAAATTTTTATTTTTTTTAAATTATAAGTAGCTACTGCGCTTGCATAAGACTGATCCGCGGCCGAAGGCCGCCGCGAAGCCGGTGTTGGATGTCTGACGGGTTGAAATCCTGAGCAGCGGCCGCAGGCCGCCCACTTACCCGTACTTTTATGTAAAATTACTGTTGTTGTTGTAGTAGTTTTTGTTGTTGTTGTTGTTTTTTTTTTCTCTGGAATTGTTGTTATTCGAAATTCCTAATTTCAAGAAAATTGATTTGGTCCATTTTTTTTTAAATGAAAAGCTTTTCTTTTGGCGATGGGGCATTTACATAGCCTATAATTAGCCTATAATTATTGACTACTTATTTTAGTTCAATATACGTCCCGTATGTGTTTTCTCGAAATAGCTCTGCTAGCTTAAGTTTAACTTTTTTTTCAAAAAAATGAAGAGCCTAAAATTCGGCGTTTGGGCCCAAAATTAACCTATAATTATGGCATTTTTTTTTTTTTAGTTCTGCCATTTTTGCTCTGCTAGCTTAATGTACCTTATTTATTACCCAATTTTAAACAGTTATAACTTGGTAGAAAGGTATTTCAATTTGCTATAAGACAAAATTATGCTTTGACTAATATAATTAAGTTTAAAAAAAATTTTCATTATTTTTTGCATGAAACCTCAACTTGACCTTGACCTCTCTTGAGGGCCGGGTTATCGTTATCCGATCGCCATGAAACTTCATAGTATTTGTTTTTATGACCATTAAAAGGATTTAAGGGGGCGGCATCGACGAAAATCAGAAAATCGTAAAATAAGCGCATTCCTACTGTACATGCGGCCGTGCAAGGGCTGTAGAAATGCACAAAAAAAATATGTGCAGAAAACAAATGCGCTGAATATGGGCTGTACATGGGTTGTACAATTGAATTTTACTATTGAATTGGGCTGAACATGGGCTGTACATGGGCCGTACAATTTATTTTGTACTTTTGAAATGGGCTGTACGTGGGCTGTACAATTGAATTTTACTATTGAATTGGGCTGAACATGGGCTGTACATGGGCCGTACAATTTATTTCGAACAGGGGCTGTACATGAGCCGTACAATTTATATTGTATTTTTGAAATGGGCTGTACATGGGCTGTACAATTGAATTTTACTATTGAATTGGGCTGAACAAGGGCTCTACATCGGCCGTACAATTTTTTTTTTTTTTTTTAAATGGGCTGAACATGGGCTGTACATATGCTGTACGTGGGCTGTACATGGGCTGTACAATTGATTTTTTCATTTGAATTGGGCTGGACATGGGCTGTACAATTTATTTTTTCTATTGACGTCAAAATACAATTTTTTTTTTAATTTTTTTATCATATAAAATTGAATGACAGAATTAAATATGATATAATAAATTTTCAGCCAGCTACTCAATAAAAAATTTTTTCCGCCATCCTTGGGTTTCGAATCAAGGCTTTCAATGTTCTGAGTCGCACAGCTTAACGATGTCAGCCACACTTGAATTTTTTTCTCTTCGTCCAAAATCATATAAAATAAATTTCAATAGAACAATAAATAGTACGGCCGATGTACAGCCCATGTTCAGCCCAATTCAATTTCAATTGTACAGCCCATGTACAGCCCACGTACAACCCATGTACAGCCCATGTTCAGCCCATTTCAAAAGTAAGGGTGTAAAATTTGGCCTGGCCAGACATTAAATACCCTACACTGCAGTATTTTGAAAATTTTGCTCATATGAAAGGTGCTACGCTCTCTTGTCCGAGTTTACCCAGTTTTTTTCCTGAGCTTGGATTTATAGTTTTAAGTGTCTGAGTGAAAAACGTTTTCAGTATAGCGTTTTTAAGCTTTTGCTTATATGGGAGGTGCCACGCCCCCTTGTCCGATTTCACCCAGTTTTGTTGAGAGCTTTCATTTATGATTCGTAGTGTCTGAGACGAATTTGGTTCGAATATCTCTAAAAATGTTTCAGTATAGCGTTTTGATGCTTTTGCTTATATGGGAGGTGCCACGCCCTCTTGTCCGAGTTCGTCTAGTTTTAGCTTAGAGCGTGTATTTATAGTCTTTAGTATTTGAGTGAAGTTTGGTTGGATTATCTCAAAAAACTCTTTCAATATAGCATTTTGAAACTTTTGCTTATATGGGAGGTGCCACGCCCCCTTGTCCGATTTCACCCAGTTTTAATTGAGAGCTTTCATTTATGATTCGTAGTGTCTGAGACGAATTTGGTTTGAATATCTCAAAAAATGCTTTCAGTATAGCGTTTTGAAGCTTTTGCTTATATGGGAGATGCCACGCCCCCTTGTCCGAATTCGTTCAGTTTTTTCTCAGAGCTTGCACTTACAATTCTTAGTATTTATGCGTATTTTGGTTGCATTGTCGTGAAAAATACTCCTAAAATTGCATTTTGAAAATATTTTTTGTATGGGCGGTAGGCGTGTCCGTTGACCGATTTCGCTCATTTTCAATCCCCCAAGCTATCTTTGACGACGGAGGCAGTGTGCCAAATTTCATTGAATTACCTTGCTCAATTTTCCCAAAAAGTGTATTTCAACACACAGCCAGCCAGACAGACGGACATGGCTATATCGACTCAGGAGGTGACGCTGACCAAGAATATATACACTTTTCTATATCTGCCACGCCTCCTTCTCTGCGTTACAAACGAAAGGACAAAGTGAATACACCCTGGGTGTAGGGTATAAAAATAAATTGTACGGCCGATGTACAGCCCATGTTCAGCCCAATTCTATAGTAAAATTCAATTGTACAGCCCTTGTACAGCCCACGTACAGTAGAGCGCCCACAAGATATATGAAATGTGCAAAGTTGTGAATTTGTTTGCTCCCCGTCCATTTCCTGAAATTAGAGGTCAAAAAAATAAGATCTCAATAAAAAGTTTGGAATCGGTAGTGGAAAAAACCCATTCGGTTTTCGATCAAGGGTCGAAAAACTGACTAAAAAAAAGCAAGTCGCTTTGATTGCCCGTTATTTCAAAACTATTCATTTTTTCATAATATTTTTAAGACAACTTTTGTAGAGAATGACTAGGTCAACATTATCTTTTTAGAAAGTTTTGGTCCAAAAATTAAATTTGTGGCTGTGTAGGTGCGAAAATTTAAATTTTTTAAGAAAATTTTCATGACTTTTTTTCTATAAATTGGTTTTTTTAATTTTTTAAGGGAGGAATTCTTGTTCTGGAATTCTAATAATGCAGCGGATAAAATTTTGATTAATTTAACAAAAAAAAAAATTATTTAAAAATATTAATGTTGGAAAAAAATAAGTATTTTAATTTTTTTTTTTTAATCGCTACTTTATTGGATGCAAGAAAATGCATTGCCAGTTGTTATCAAATGCATCATTTAGAACTGCTTGCCTTTAAAATGAACTGTTTTGCCTTTAAAATGAGCTATGAAATGGGTTTGTGCGACTTTTTTTCAAAAAGTTATGACCATTTTAAAAGTTAAAAATCATGTGTGGATTCTTTATAGCAATTGCCTTATTGCTATATCTTTTATAATGCTATTTTAAAATGGTCATAACTTCTTAAAGAAAAATCATACAATACCATTCTGTAACTCATTTTGAAGAAGAAGAACAGTACTAAATGACGCATTTAACAGAAAATACCAAAACGATTTTGTGCATGTTTTACACAACCTCAAAAATCGTGTTTTTTTAACATCAGGGGTGAGATATCTCACAAACCATAAGTGATACAGCGATTTCGCGTCTAATTTCGAATTTAACATTAATAAATACATCTAAAATAACTATTTTGGTTTTGGTTTGTAGTAGTTTTTTTTTTTTTAAATACCGATTTTGGCCCTCATTTTAAAAACAATGCCATGAACTGATTTTGAAAGCTTTTTTTTCTTATTCAGTAAATGCTCACGTGCAATTTCACATCTTTGTGCAGCTCACGACAACTTGATTGAAATTTTTTCCTGGGCTCCGAGCACAAAATTCGAAATTTTCGACTATCTCTGCTGGAACAGCCCAAAAACGCACTGAAACGAAAATAAATGCTATCTTCGTGTTCAGCAATCCCAAATTAGTTTAGAAAATATGACTACCAAAATGGTTTCTTACCAAATTAAAAACTAAGGAGAAAAAATAAAAAATAATTTTTTTTTCTTATCTTTGAAACGGGCTCCATTCCTAAAAAAACAATATTCTTTAATAATTTTTCTTTTAAATTAATCAACATTTAATTCCCTGCAACATAAAAATTCCAGAACAAATATTCCAGCCTTTGAAAATTACAAAAAACCAATTTATAGAAAAAAGTCATGAAATTTTTCTTAAAAAATTTAAATTTTTGTACCGAAACAGCAACAAATTTAATTTTTGGACCAAAACTTTTTAAGAAGATAATGTTGACCTAGTCATGCTCTACAAAAGTTGTCTTAAAAATATTATGAAAAAATTAATAGTTTTTAAATAACGGGCAATCAAAGCGACTTGCTTTTTTTTAGTCAATTTTTCGACCTTTGATGGAAAACCGGCTGGGTTTTTTCCACTACTGATTCCAATTTTTTTTGAGATCTTATTTTTTTCACCTCTAATTTCAGGAAATGGACGGGGAGCAAACAAATTCACAATTTCGTGCATATGGGCGCTCTAACGTACAGCCCATGTTCAGCCCATTTCAAAAATAAAAATAAATTGTACGGCAGATGTACATCCCATGTTCAGCCCAATTCAATAGAAAAATTCAATTGTACAGCCCATGTACAGCCCATGTTCAGCCCATTTCAAAAATAAAAATAAATTGTACGGCAGATGTACATCCCATGTTCAGCCCAATTCAATAGTAAAATTCAATTGTACAGCCCATGTACAGCCCACGTACAGCCCATATTCAGCCCATTTCAAAAATAAAAAATAAATTGTACGGCCGATGTACATCCCATGTTGGATTCAAAATCCTATCGGTTCCTTTTGCAAAGTTATGCTTTTTTTTTCATTTACACACACATTTTTCACTTCCGCATAAAGAAGAAATGTATATATTAGGGTGGGCCGATTTGGAAACTGACCTCGGCTACCCCTTATGTGAAACCCCATTCAATTCTATGGATATTTGCCCAAGGAACCGTACCTCTGCGTTCAACTTGAGTTCGGCGCATTTTCGATTGACAATTTTACCTTGCATATAATATTTTTTTTATTTTCATACTAAATTTTAAAAATTCTTATAGAGACAAAAGTAATATCATAATATTAATTGGCTGGTATTGTCAGTAATCCTAAAAATTGGGTTCTGTTTTTACAGAAAGTTTACTTGATAGTGTTGAATTGATGATATTTATTCGAAAAAATTATATCGGTCAAATGACAGATTTATAATAAACGATTCATATTTTTACATTGATTTTTGGTATATTGTTCTGTAAAATTAAAAAAAAGCGGCTAATTTATTTCCTTAAACTGCCACTAGATGTCGCCTTGAAAAAAATTTAATGTAAGATTTGGCATCCTAGCATCCAAAAATACTTGGGATGGCGTTTTGATTGAAAAAAGCCATGTAAGAATATGACTCGTTTATTTTGAAATCGGTTATTTGACCGATATAATTTTTTTTAAATAAATATCATCAATGCCACGCTATCAAGTAAACTTTCCGTAAAAACAAAACCCAATCTTATTGATTACTGACAGAATACCAGCCAAAACATACTATGACATTACTTTTGTCTCTACAAGGATTTTGAAAATCTTCTATATGGGTGATTCTCAGATAACTGTACTTTTTTTGTCCTCTGGCGATTTCATCTATACAGTAGGCTTTTTTTTCACAAAAAATTACGCTATAAGTTAGAAACTATGCTTTTCTAATAGAGCGTATCAATTTTAAAACCAAATATTTATTGGTCTACTTTGAAAGTTTGCAAATATACCCCAAATGTCACAAACGTGGCATGTCCTACCCCTACTTTTTATACACAAAACGATGAAAAACGACCAAAAAACGGAAATAGAACAGAAAACAAGTTACTACACATATTAAGTAAATACTTGAGGCTACAATATTCTGAGCTCATCTGCAGTTTTAAATAATTTTTAGAGGGCACAATTTCGAATTGAAAACTGTCCCCTAGTTTTGGAAAAAAATATTTTCTTGAAGCATTATGCTACTACTGCATGGTGCTACTGTTTCAGTCAATAGATTGCAATACATATGCATTAGTTCTGATCACTATCCATCACCCAAAGGTCATCATGTCAAGACGAGTCCAAAAATAAATCTTTTTGCGTTTTATAGGGCAATTTATAAACAAAAGCAGTTTTTTTTAAAAATTATGGTCACAAACGTGGCACTCGGCACTCCCAGGTAGTAGGGTAAGGGAGGGAAATATGGACTACGTGGGTAATATGGACCACACGGTTATTTCCCACTGCATACATAGGATTTACCATTATTCATGTTCAAACTAAACGCTATACCTAAAGCTTATAATAGGGCGATTTTAGCTTTCGGTGAAGTCGCATGTTTCTGTAAAGTTGATTTTTCTAAAAAAAAGATCAGTGATAATTTTTTTCTAGTGAGTATATTTCATTATTTCACTTTAAAGACATCGCGTTTTTAAATAAATGGTTAATTATATAAAGTCAGTGAATACCATTTATAATTTATTAGCACAAATAAGTTTATTAACCAAAAGATTTTTTGATAAAAAAACCATTTATTTCACCAACACGTGCTGTGGGTAATATGGACCACCAAAGAAAAAAGCCTCAAAAACAAATGTATTTATCATCTTTTTCAGATAGGGAATCTAGTTGCAGTTTTCATGACGAGTCTAATGGTCGTTATATGTAATTCGTTAACTACAAAGGAAAAAAATGATAAAAATGCATATAATGTAACACCCTTTACTCAGAAAATCGACGTGGCGAATTTTGGGTTCAATGTGTAATCTGACGCTCTTGGAGTCATGAAAAATTTGCCGAATGTGAATGTGACATTTTTATATGCAACTTCTGTACCAAATGGACTATATGGTCCATATTACACTACACTTTTTTTTATCTTCATTTCGAGTATTTTCAGTTTTTTAATTTTTTTTCTTTATCTTGATGAGATATTTATCTAAAAGTGAATCAGAATAAAGGTAAATTGTTTCCTTTACTGGATGACATAAAATAAACTGTTTTGTTTTATGTATTTTGGGTTTTATTTAAAAAAGAAAGATGAGTGGTCCATATTTCCCTCCCTTACCCTACATTTTATTTTATGCATGAAACAATTTTTTTGTAGGATTTGCATACATGACCCCAAATTCTTTCGGAAAAATCTTGAACTCAAAAGCATGCTTTACAATGAGCGATAAACTACAAAAATGTCACAAACGTGGCGCATCAAAAATGTCACAAACGTGGCACTTTTTATCAGTCTGCAAAAAACATATTTCGATATAAAGTTTAGTATACAGATGTTAAGTTGAAGGCTATTAATTATGTTTTTAATACAAAAATTTTTCTACACCATCAGAATCCTGAGATATCCTTGCTCAAAAGTGAAAAAATCACTGTTTTGACATCTATTTAAAGCTATAGAACAAAAACAACAATAAGTAAAATTAATTTTTGTCAATGGATTCAGACATCCAAATTTATCGTCAACAAGACATAATTTACCGTTTTTCAATTGGATTCCCAGCTTTCGAGTTATAAGCGTTTAAAATAAGGACATCTTTCGATAACATACAAAAGATTTTTCGAGACCGAAAAGTTACAAAAAATCAAGTTTTATTATTTTTATCAATAACATATTTAATTACAAAAATTTCGTGATCTTGCAGACCATAATCGCATAAAAAATGACAGTTCTATGCAAGATTTAGTGAATGACCCTACTGAACTAGTGCTTTGCAAATTAACAGAATCAAAATTTCATCTGTTCATTCACTAAATCTACAATAGAGCCTTATTTTTTCATCCGATTTTAGTCTGCAAGGGCTTTAAATTTTCGTGATAAAATATATTCTTGATAAAAATAATAAAACTTACCATTTTTGTTAATTTTTCGGTCCAGAAAATCCTTTGTGTGTTATTGAGAGGTATCCTTTTTTAAAAGGCTTATAACTCCGAAACTAGGAATCCAATTGAAAAACGGTAAATTATGTCTTGTTGATAATAAATTCGGCTGTCTGAATCCATTGACAAAAATTAATTTTACTTGTTGCTGTTTTTATTAAGTAGATGTCAAAACTGTGATTTTTTCACTTTTGAGCAAGGATAACTAAGGATACTGATGTAATAGAAAAAAATCAAGATCAGATTCGTAATAAGGAGATCCTAATCCACCATAAACGGCTATAAAAACAGAGGACAGGAAACCATAGTTGATCTTTAGGGTGGTAGGGTATAAAAAAAATGGACCACCGGAGACATGACACTGTTGCAAAATTAGTCTTGAAGTGTAAATTTGTCATTATATGCAATATATCTCTCATCAAAACGCTTCAAAACTATCATATTTCCATACTGTGGCTAAAATGTCACAAACGCACAGTGCTGTCACTCCATACAACGGAACGGCATTTCCACAGTTTTGGTTCGATTTCAATGAGATTTACCATACTGATACATTTTTTTACGTTGTTTTCAGAAATGCAATTAATTTTCAAATGCAATGAATAGAAAAAAAGATATTCAAATAAATAAAACTTCGAATGTTAACTGGAAAAAATGTTTGCGCATGCTTTTAGGCTGTAAAAAACGGCGACGGGATGTTAGCACCCCATTTATGGAATTTCGGGAAACCACTTATGCTATTCTAAAGGTCATAAAATGGTCAAAAAAGGTCAGTTGGTTTGGCTAATAGGTCAGCGATGGGGAATTTATAAAAAAAAAATTTTAAAAATTTTCAAGGTCAAGGATATGTTAGCACCCCATTTATGGAATTTCGAGAAACCAATTATGTCATTCGAAAGGTCATAAAATGGTCAAAAAAGGTCAGTAAGTTTGGCTAATTGGTCAGCGATAGGTTACTTTTAAAAATTTTTTTTAAAAACTTTCAAGGTCATTGGAGATGTTAGCACCCCATTTATGGAATTTCGAGAAACCAATTATGTCATTCGAAAGGTCAACAAATTGTCAAAAAAGGTCAGTTGGTTTCGCTAATTGGTCAGCGATAGGGAATTTTTCAAACATTTTTTAAAGATATTTTTTCAAGAAACCTAAAATGTAGAAAAAAAACGGTTTTTCAAAATAACTTCAAAACGGTTCATCCTAGAAAAAAATTTGGAACGTTTAATTCCCTATAAGGGTTTCTTCAAACTGTTTTTTCGTCGGACTTACCCTTAATGAGATATCGCATACATACATTAGAGATCATATTTTTTTTTCCACTTATTTTCATTCAGTTTCGGATTCTACGTTAAAATTTATGTTAAAAACTCCTTGGGACCATATATCTAAAGAGAATTTTGACTCAGCCAAAAATCGTTTGAAGTTTTGGGTTTTTTTCGCTGTTGCGAGGTTGTCTTTGAAAATGTATAACTTCAGAACAACTTGTTGTATTGCTATGATTTTAGCACCGTTCAAACGATGTAAAAACGTAGTATCAATGCCTTGGCTAATTTTTGGAAAAGGTCATCTGGTTCAAAAGTTATGATCTTTTGAATGAAAACATGTAAAAACTTATACGAAATCTTTCAAAAATTTCATATTTTAAAAAAAAAAAAATTACTTTTAAGATTTTTTATCCAGATACGGCTAGTCATTTTAAAGTTATGTCCTTTTCAATAAAGACAGATAAAAACTTTATACAAAGTATATTAGGAATTAACTCCTCCTAGAAAAAAAAAAAAAACTGTTACTTTTGAATTTTTTTTTAACTCATCAAAAGGCCCAACGCAGGTCTGTTTTTCAAGATACGGCTAGCCATTTCAAAGTTATGACATTTTAAATGTAAGCAGAGGAGAACTGTTGGGTGAAAAAATACATATTTAAGGCAAACTTCAACAAAAAAATTTTTTTTTTTTTCAATGAGTTCTAGTGTAACACTTTCGATTACCATTAATTAGTATTAAAAAACTGCCAAAGCAGTATCAGCGAAAAAAACCCAAAACTTCAAACGATTTTTTGCTGAGTCAAAATTCACTTTAGATATATGGTCCCAAGGAGTTTTTAACATAAATTTTAACGTAGAATCCGAAACTGAATGAAAGTAAGTGGAAAAAAAAATGTGATCTTCTCTAATGTATGTATGCGATATCTCATTAAGGGTAAGTCCGACGAAAAAACAGTTTGAAGAGACCCTTATAGGGAATTGAACGTTCCAAATTTCTAGGATGAACCGTTTTGAAGTTATTTTGAAAAAACGGTTTTTTTTTCTAAATTTTAGGTTTCTTGAAAAAATATCTTTAAAAAATTTTTTAAAAATTCCCTATCGCTGACCAATTAGCGAAACCAACTGACCTTTTTTGACAATTTGTTGACCTTTCGAATGACATAATTGGTTTCTCGAAATTCCATAAATGGGGTGCTAACATCTCCGATGACCTTGAAAATTTTTAAAAAAAAATTTTAAAAATAACCTATCGCTGACCAATTAGCCAAACCAACTGACCTTTTTTGACCATTTTATGACCTTTCGAATGACATAATAGGTTTCTCGAAATTCCATAAATGGAGTGCTAACATATCCTTGACCTTGAAAATTTTTAAAAATTTTTTTTAAAAATTCCCCATCGCTGACCAATTAGCCAAACCAACTGACCTTTTTTGACCATTTTATGACCTTTTGAATAGCATAAGTGGTTTCCCGAAATTCCATAAATGGGGTGCTAACATCCCGCCGCCGTAAAAAACCATATAAAATTTTAATAGTTCAATGTGTTTTTGATATATAAAAGTATGCTGTAAAAAAAAATAAAATTTAAAAAAATTCAAAAGCATTTGAAAAAAATTT
The DNA here is from genome assembly GCA_951812925.1 of Calliopum simillimum. NCBI lineage: Eukaryota > Metazoa > Arthropoda > Insecta > Diptera > Lauxaniidae > Calliopum > Calliopum simillimum. The sequence goes on from OX638368.1 coordinate 69,190,031, forward strand.
TGTGGTGTAAATTTTATAAAAGCATTGATTTTTACGTAAATACGGGATATTCAGATAAATATTTAAAGTAAACGGGGAAAAACGGGGTTGTGAATTTTTCCTATCTTAAAATATGGAATCTGTACTATTTGTACGTTTAAGAACAATGCCCGCAAGTCCCGTCTTTTTTTTCCTGCTCTAAAGAAAATTAGCATTTTCCGGTTTTCAATATTTGAAAAATTTTTTTTATATCTTTTAAAATAACTTTAATTTGGCTAATCAAATTGGCATGCAAAAAATATTAAAAATAAATGAGTATGTAGGCTTTCGTATGCATTTTATTTTAAAACAATTGCATTTGAGGTTTAGGAGCCGCAATTATTTTTAAAAAGTTCTGCGATTAGAAAATTTTCTTAAATGTTTTTTTTTCGAAAAAAAGTTAGACTTTAAAAAGCTGTAACACTTACAAATCACACTAGTTTTCAAAAATTTTCAGGGGATTTCTTAATTGGACTATTTGCTGTAGAATGGCATAAAAAAAATTTTAAATTTGAACAAAAAATTTTTACGCAAATGCCTTCTATCGCAGCACTGTGAAACGTGGCAATTTGGTCACAAACGTGGCAGCAAAATTTCTTAATTTCGACCTCAAAGCCGTAAATTAACACTTGTAGTTGATCTACTTAAAAGGTGAGTTTTAAGAGTGTGTTCACATAAGATAGCATGAAGAAACTCGAAAAAGCACAGTTATCTAAGAATCACCCATATACATACTTATATATTTAATATATAAAAATGAAATGGTGTCCGATGTAGCTTATGGACGCGGAAACTACAAGGCGGATTTAAATAATTTTTTTTTTTTAAATTGTTTGTTATGGTCTGTAGAAAGTTCTTAAGAAGGTGAGATGCCGCTGCGGGGGACGGGAGTTGCACTCCCCATACGAAAAAAATACTAAAATTGCTGTATCTCTGCAGTTATACAAGCTATGATTATGAAAGTTAGTGAACTTATGCATAATGTATATGCCATCAACCATGCAAAATTTGAAGGGGATTGAACCAGGGGACGTTGAGCCCCCATATGAAAAAAACACGCAAAATGCTATATCAGTGTTCCTATATCAGCTGCCATTATGAAACTTGGTACATGGATGTTTATTGCGATTACTATTCAACATGCAAAGCTTAAAAGGGATTGAACGAAAGGGATTTGCACCCCCGTACAGTAAAAATACTCAAAATGCTATATTTTTACGCCTATAGTAGCTATCGTTATAAAAGTTGGTACATAAATATATATTCTATTCACCTTGAAAAACCTGAGGGGTTGGAAGAGAAGGACGACAGAGATGGATGGGACTTGTACATCAAAACGTTGTGAGTACGTTTATGCTAAAAATGTCAAACGTTATTATGGTGTTGCCCCATTTTAGCTATTGACATTAGTGTTGTCAGTTCCCGAAAAATAAATAGTACCCCTCGTATCTCAAAATCCAGACTTGAGAGAGTAATACTGCGACCGAATTTGGGTTCAACATAAAAAATACAGTGTTAGATCGAGGCGATCATGAACTCGCGCCCAATATCATCCATGTCGAGCGATCAAAACGACGTCGAAGCTTTATAGCATGGTCACATTTAGTTGGTTTCCCATTAAACGCTTTTCCCGAACCATCAATTGATTGTCATGACATCAGCCACTTGCAGAGGTGGAAACCAATCACCAATCCGTGGAATACTTGAACGACATGTTACACTCTCATTGTTGGACAAGCTATGAAAGCAACATTCAAAACGAAGCCTTGGTACTCATAAGCGATGAAACTTGCTACCACAAAAATAGCCTATAGGCAGTGCGGTCGCTATGTATCCGGGAAAAGATGGCAAAACTAGAGTTGCGACGTTCAAACAACGAAAGGGCTATACCGTCATCCTGTACAAAAGCTTACAGTTTTGCTTAAATCTTGGAAGGGGATCTTTCAACGCCCCCGTGATATTGGAGCCACCCTTATGAGCTACAACAAAATAACATTTTAAACGATTATAACTAAAATTAGTACAACGCCACTAGAGCCAATGAATTCAATACGGTATTTTTTGCGCATACTTGAAACTGTATTTATGTACATAATTAGTTTTTGTATACAATATCAGAAATCATTCAATCGAACCAGTCATAATTCCTTGCAACCATAGATTCGTATAAATATATGTGACCTGGACTATAAAAAGGGTGCTTAGGTGTCAAAAAAAATTTCCCAATTTTTTGAAGATTCGCATAAATTGACCTTTAAAAAATGTTTTCCAGCTGTTTTTACGCACGTAAGCCCCCTTTTCATAGACCAGGTCACATACATATATACTTTTCCATACCTGCCACGCAAACGGAAGGACAAAGTGAATATAATAATATATACATAAATCTTGTCTGAAAAACAATGGCGCCTTATTTTGTTTTCACTGGTAAGTCCGAAACCTTCAAAAAAGACCCAAATTTCTGAAAACTTCAGGTTCATACTTTCTTTCAGTTACCTATATCCACCACTTCAGCCAAATCGTCGAGCAAAATAAATAATTTTTTTTCGATTGTTAACTTCTTAACTATTTTAGGACGTGGAGTTATGCCAAGTGTTAAACTAGCTTTATCTCATGTAAACGAGCATCCGCGCATTCTAACAAACTACCGCTTGCACATGTGGTGGAATGACACTGAGGTTCGTATAAACATTTTCTACAATATATATATATTATTGAAATCGACTTTTTTAATGTTAAGCATTGTGAAAAATGCTGATCTGCAGCCAGGGGCATCACCAGGTAGGAGCAGGGGTTGCAGCCGCCCCCTAGCTTTGATCCTCGCTACGCTCTTGTCTGCAGCAGTTCAAATAAAAACAAAAAAAAAGGTTTTTATGTTATTTTATTTTAAATATTATCAGGAAATCTAATTAATATACAGATATCGTTACAATTTCAAATTTCCAAAAAATATCGATTAATTTTATGTCTGATTAGTTGCTTGCAAATGTGAGCGCAACCATTGGTGTCTGGCTTTTAGTTTAGTTGTTTGTTGTTGTGTTAAGCCGCCAACACTCGTGCACCAGTTTATGGACGCCGTTACGCGCGGGGTATCCATGACACCCCAAATTAAAATGTAAATATTTTTTTACTAAAAAATAAATAAAGGTCAATATTTTGGACACTTATGGGCTTTATTAGCCTACAAACACGAAAAAGAACACTAGATTTTTTTTTTATTAACAAAATTTTAAATTTTTTAAAACACTCTTATGAACGGTTTTATGACGCCTATGGGGCTGCGTGAAGTTAGCGCCCAAAAGTCGGGAAAATTAAAAAAGACTATTTTAAAGGTTCGTCCAAGGAATGTCCACGTTTATCCACCCTTTTTTCTCGTTTGTCCACCCTTAGTTCAAAAATTATTCAAAAAATAAGTTTTGGCGCTAACTTCACGCTAGCGCCAAAAATTTCGAAATTTTTAAAAAAACCTATTCCAATAGATTGTCCAAGGAATGTCCATGTTTGTCCACCCTTAATTTTTGTTTGTCCACCCTTGGTTCAAAAGATATTAAAAAACTTAGTTTGTGAGGAACTGTGAACTTGGCGCCAAAAATTCGGGAAAAATTTAAAATTTTTGTCTTGTTCGTTTGTCCATCGTGTGCTTATGTTTATCCACCCTTTAGTTTTGTTTGTTCACCTTTAGTTTAAAAGTTTTTTTCAAACAAAAATATTGAATTTTCAAAAAATTTTCAAAAAAAAAAAGGTTTTTTTTCGAAGATCGTGCTGTATAGGAATGTCTAGAGAGTGTTCATGAATATATGCCTATTTTTACCTTTTATCTACCCTTGCTTTAAAAGATATTTAAAAATTTAGTTCCTAAGAGACCGTGAACCTGGCGCCAAAAAAATCTAATAGATTGGAAATTTTTATTTAGTTCGATACGCCGTCAAAGACTTATGTTTATCCACCCTTTATTTTTGTTTGTCCACCCTTAGTTCAAAAGTTATTTCGGAATCAAAATTTTCTTTTTTAAAAAAATTGTGTTATCTCTTGCTTTGCTATAGAGTAAAAATTATAAACCATTTAAATGTTAAGTTCGCACTAACATCTTCAAGACGGTAATATCCTAATTATTCTTTTACAGTTTTTTGAAATTCAAATGCAGTATTCTATTCCAAAGTTCATATACACTGCGTGTAGGGTATAAAATGATATGTAAGAAAGCAGCATGACGTAATATCTTTAAGGAGAAATAATGCTTACATATGGCGCCTCTTTCTTACCAAAAAGCGCGAAAAAATTATATAGCATATATTACGGCACATACCAATGATGCCATCATATTAACCAAAAAAGCAGTGATGCCAACTTAGTGCTATTTCCACCAGATTTGGTGCTTTTTCAAAAATGATACTCGAACAAATTGTGAGTTAGTGCTTGGTGTGTTCTTTAGTGCTTTTTCTCAATTGTAACGACACTGTAAAAGTTGTTCCTATCGCGAACTGGCACTCAAATTTACAGGTATTGCAAACACAAAAATATAGGAACAATAGCTTTAAAAATTTTGTGGAATTGATTAAAATATTTAAGGGCTTTCATCTAAACGCGGAAGTTTCCTTAACTCGAGATAAGACAATTCTGCACGATTCTAGCCATAAATATAAAATTTAAATACGCTTCTTTTGGTATAATCACCAAGTTCCAGAGATATAAGTGTTTTCCATAATTCACGCAAGATTTGAACTTAGCGTTATTCGATAATCACCAAGTTCCAGAGATATAAGTGTGTTCCATAATTCACGCAAGATTTGAACTTAGCGCTATTCGATAATCACCAAGTTCCAGAGATATAAGTGTGTTCCATAATTCACGCAAGATTTGAACTTAGCGCTATTCGAGCAGTGATGTGTTGCTAACCAAAATAAGAAAATAATTTGACAGCTGACAGTTGAAGCTTAGTAAAAATGTATTGAATGGATCATTAAAATTCAGCCACATTACCGCAAAGCAATTTACATGTATTTTAGCTCGGCTGAAAAGTTGCCAATTGCGAGTTAGGTTGTTTTGTCAAAATGCCACAGATATATATAATGAACCCAGTCTCAAATAGTTTGACCGATTTTTGAAGTTGATGAGATTTGGCCAAATGACTAAATTAAAATGCTGAATAAAGCGAACAATTTCAATTATTTGAAGAAAGCGAATTGCCAGCATTTGAATTCTTCGGAAATCATAATGATTACTGAGTCGCACAATTAGCTGCGCAAGTTTGCGTTACGATTTGAGTGCGATTTGATCCATGTATTTAGTTCAAGAAGGGTACGACTTTGATTTCCGTGGACTCTCGAATTGATGATGTTTTTTTATAAATCAATACAAAATAAGTCAAAAAAAATTAAATGAAATTTTTTGATATATCGCTTCGTTTTCGAGAAATTGAGATCTAAAATTTTTAGGGATCAAGTCAAGTTCTCGATATATCCAAATCCAAGCTTAGTCCAAGTATTGTTGCTGTTTGTGTTCGTGTTGTTGTTATTGGTTTTGGTGGTATTGTTGTTGTCGTTAATGTTCTTGTTTTTTAAAAATTTCGTTAGTGTTCTTGTATGAGATAAGTCACGATATAATGAATTTTCAAAAAATTTAAAAAAAAACTGTTTTTTCGAAGAACCTGCTGTATATGAATGTCTAGTAAGCGTTCATGAATATAAGCCTGTTTTTATCTTTTATCTACCCTTACTTTAAAAGATATTTAAAAATTTAGTTCCTAAAGGACCGTGAACCTGGCGGCAAAAAAATCAAATAGATTGGAAATTTTTATTTAGTTCGATACGCCATCAAAGGCTTATGTTTATCCACTCTTTATATTTCTTTGTCCACCCTTAGTTCAAAAGTTATTTCGGAATCAAAATTTTCTTTTTTAAAAAAATTGTGTTATCTTTTGCTTTGCTAAAGAGTAAAAATTATAAACCGTTTAAAAGTTAAGTTCGCACTAACATATTCAAGACGATAATATCCTCATTATTCTTTCACAGTTTTTTGATATTCAAATGCTGTTTCCTATTCCAAAGTTCATACACCCTGCGTGTAGGGTATAAAATGATATGTAAGGAAGCAGCATGACGTAATATCTTTAAGGAGAAAAAATGTCTGCACAATTGCGGCGCCTCTTTGTTACCAAAAAGCACGAAAAATTATATAGCATATATTACGGCACATACCAATGATGCCTTTCTGAGTTATGATCCTTTGAAGTGTGGGTAAAAAAATTTCTATTGGAAAAGTTTGAAGGTATATTTTTATGCCACTAGTAAAGAAAATAATATACCATTTTTCTTTGTAGCTACGCTATAATACTGAACGCAGCGTTTTCTTCAACTACAAGCAAAGATATTTCGAAATCCTGCAGGTATAATGACAATTCTGCTGATAAAGACGGATTCAGCGTGGAAAAGTACACAAGACTGCATACAAGAAACAAAAAGTTCATTCCATTTGTTTTTGTGCCTGAGTAATGAATGAAAATTTTTACTTTAGTAAAAAGTGGGAGTGGAAATGATTGAACAACGCTCAATTTTTGTTATTTCAACAAAAAACGTTATACCATTTTCGAAAAATAGCATTTAATGCGTTTAAAGCCCAAGATACAATTGTGCGAGAAGCATGCGTGCACGACGCTCTCGCTGTCAAAAAAAATATTCAATACACGTAGACGAATGGGGCAATTTACAATGCTGCGTCTGCGAGATGCGAGAGATATCACGCACGCAACAGTTTCGAAAAAAATTAAAGTTGATGTGCGAAAGCAAACATTTTAAGCTGTCAATTTTTTGTTGATTGTAAAAAAAAATTATTTCTGCATTGAAAAGTGAAAATATAAAGAAAATAAAACAAAACTAAAAAAAAATAATTGAAACAATTTTTTTTTTCCGAACTTTTTTTTTATTTTGACATACAATTTTTCGTTTTCCTTGTATTTTGACAGTCGCAACGCAGACGTGTCTCGCATTATTGTATATTGGGTTGTGCTGCGATATCGCAGACCAGCATCGCACTCGCATCTCGCTCACGCACAATTGTATCTTGCGCTTAATTTGTGTGGGAGGTTCCACGCGCAACAGCGGTATTATGCCCGCTTTCGATTCAGAGATGCCAGATAGCAATCAGACTCCTCACAGTTAATTTTAGAATGATTGCTTTATTAGTTGTCTTTTTACACCGTATTATATTTTTGTGGGCAATCCCACGCCCTTCAACGAGTTTTCCCAATATAACGGCGTATTACATATTAATTCTTGTTTTTAGGGGTAACATCTCCTAACTTTCATTAAAATTGTTGGAGTCGTTTTCGAGTAATATTGAATCAATTGTTAAAAAGTGGGTGTGGCACTTCTTCGATCCCCATTTTTTGTTTGTTACAAGATATTATTAAGCAGGTACCCGCCCACCAAATTTCATCCAAATACCTTGCATGATTTGCGAGTTATGTCCAAATCAAATGTAAAATTTAAGACGGTGCCCCCTGGAGAGTATTTACAAAGTTCAAACCTAGCTCAACCTTCAGTGTATGCTAATATCTAAAATTACCCGAAGTTTCATTAAAATATATGAAGCAAAGCACGCCAAGCTTACCAGCTGAAAATTTTTTTGTCTCCGATTTCGCTCAAATTTGCCAATATGGTAGTTCCTGGAGGATTTTGTTCTAGTACCATTTGTTGTTAAAATACAGAGTGTTGAAGTTGGCATTTTTATTCATTTTCATGAAAAGGGCGTTTTTTCAAAAATGTATGGCTTTATTTACTTTCACTGGCACTCATGATCAGCTTCTTTTATACCTGTATGAACGTTCTAGAATTGCAATAACGAAATATCTGGCAACATCTCGTTGATTCACAAAAAATGCCCTCGTCTAGTAATTTCTTGATAGCAGGCATCATTGTTTTTATTGATATCTTGAACTTCAGGTAATTTCTCCTTTTATTTGTGTCAAATTTTCGTCACAGTACATATATACCAAAGTATTTTTTTTTTTTTCAAATTATAGAATGCCGCCAATTTGTGGCTGTGATCCCATTACAATGCTTAATGCATTAAAAGAATTTCCAATATTTGATGAAAAAGGTTTGTTGAAACCTCGTAGCGATAATGTGTGGGCACAAGCAGCCAAGCTTACGAAGAGTGCTATTACCCCTTCAGCTATAAATTACTACGTAAGACGGAATATGTATAATTTACAAAATGATTTAAGAGCACATTTCAATGTCGCTAACCTATCATCCTTTGAACAAAACAACGAATCCAATGACAAGTCTTTGGATGACTCATTGTGTATAACATTTTCGAAAACGAATGAAGCGCCTTTAAAAGATTCGACTTTATTGAACTAGTAGAAGATGAATGGGATTCTATTAAACCTAACATGGCAAACTCCTCTGAGCCCTTTAAACTCAAAATAGGTTGGACGGATTTAATAGCAGAAAAAATTTATAAAAAATTTAGATTGCCGTGTCCTTTTTCATTTAAGAGTGGAAAAATATCGACAAATGAAAAATCCCCTTACTTAAAAATAACAGCGCAATGCAGTGAATGCAAAGCATTTTTAAAGGGGCACTGTCTAAAGGAACCGATAGCAAATAGTGGAATTACAATAAACGTAATTTTAGTAGATACAAGAGGAGTTCCACATGAAAAAAGACGACAACTGCGAGGCGAAAGGCGTAGACTAATCGGAAAAGAATTGCTGTATAAAAGAGCTGCGTTGTGGCACAACGAAGCAGCAACAGAAATGACGTTTGGTGATCCTGTACCTCCTTACATGCCTAACATTGGTACTTTAAGAAAATGTAAGGAACAAGCATTGTCCAAAGACCTAAATATTTCAGAAAATACGTTGATAAACTCTTTACGGAACATGAAAAATTACGGGGAGTATGCTGGTAGCATTAAATATATCGTAGTTGATAAATTTTGCTGCATGTATTGGTCACCTCTGCAAATTCATATTTATAAACATCCAAAAAGGTATAGGAAAGTCGAAATTGACGCAACAGGAACCATCGTGCAGTCTTTCGCAAATTGGAATGGTGACTCAAATCCAAGTTTCTTGTACCAGATGGTCATGCCAGGTGAAGCGGGCATAGACCCGATTGCGCAAATGATATCCGAGAAACACGATACCAATGCTATCCTTTTTTGGCTTGGTGAAGTTTTAAAAGAGATTCCTACACCTGACGAAGCTGTTTCAGACTTTTCACTGGCGTTACTTAATGCAATATCTCTTGCGTTCAACAAATGCACTTTAAAAACATATGTATCAGACTGTTTCAAATTGCTTCAAAATGAAACTTTACAGCATCCCATTAAAACTTACATAATATTAATATTCGTTTTGTTGGTAATATATCGTATTTTTAATATATGCATTTCAATTCAAATAAAAATAGTTAGTACCATACAACTTAAGTGTTTCTAATAAATATTTTTTAAGAGCTACTATCAAAACTATTTTTCTTCATGTACTTAATGATTAAATTTCAGCCAAACATTTCACAACTGAATCAAATCAAATTTTTCAAATGATAAAAACTAAAAAAATTAAATTAAATTTTTTGTTATCACATCGTTTTTGAGGTATACGGAAATATTGAAGCAATTTAAAAAAAAAAATTATGTCTGACGATGGTTTCATGTAAAAACATTTAAAATAAAACAAAAAAATAAAAAAATTTTTCGATATCTCGCTTGGGTTTGGATATATCGAGGACTTGACTTGATCCCTAAAAATTTTAGATCTCAATTTCTCGAAAACGAAGCGAGATATCAAAAAATTTCATTTAATTTTTTTGACTTATTTTGTATTGATTTATAAAAAACATCATCAATTCGAGAGTCCACGGAAATCAAAGTCGTACCCTTCTTGAATTAAATACATGGATCAAATCACACTCAAATCGTAACGCAAACTTGCGCAGCTAATTGTGCGACTCAGTAATCATTATGATTTCCGAAGAATTCAAATGTTGACAGTTCGCTTTCTTCAAATAATTGAAATAGTTCGCTTTATTCAGCATTTTAATTTATATCGTTTTCTTTTCTCAAAAAAATGTTACACTTTTTCTGCCCCTTGCGAAGGCTGTCAAAATATTTTGTTCTTTTCTAAAATTTTCTAAAAATTGTTGCCCTCTGAGCAGGCAAAAGTGTAACATTTTTACACTTTTTTCAATTGACGAGGTGAGAATTTTGAATTTTTATTTTTCACAAACATTTGAATGAATTCAAATTTATTAAATTAAATAAAAACAAATGTCTCAATTGTGAGAGAAAATCCATTTTGTGATTTATATAGAATTTTTTGTTCTATTCTTATTTAAAAAAATGTAACATTTTATCAGGGTAGAGTGCAAAACTAAAAAAATGTTACACTTCAAGCAGGTAACATTTTTTTTAGAAAAGAAAATGCTATTAGTCATTTGGCCAAATCTCATCAACTTCAAAAATCGGTCAAACTATTTGAGACTGGGTTCATTATATATATCTGTGGCATTTTGACAAAACAACCTAACTCGCAATTGGCAACTTTTCAGCCGAGCTAAAATACATGTTAATTGCTTTGCGGTAATGTGGCTGCATTTCAATGATCCATTCAATACATTTTTACTAAGCTTCAACTGTCAGCTGTCAAATTATTTTCTTATTTTGGTTAGCAACACATCACTGCTCGAATAGCGCTAAGTTCAAATCTTGCGTGAATTATGGAACACACTTATATCTCTGGAACTTGGTGATTATCGAATAACGCTAAGTTCAAATCTTGCGTGAATATTATGGAAAACACTTATATCTCTGGAACTTGGTGATTATACCAAAAGAAGCGTATTTAAATTTTATATTTATGGCTAGAATCGTGCAGAATTGTCTTATCTCGAGTTAAGGAAACTTCCGCGTTTAGATGAAAGCCCTTAAATATTTTAATCAATTCCACAAAATTTTTAAAGCTATTGTTCCTATATTTTTGTGTTTGCAATACCTGTAAATTTGAGTGCCAGTTCGCGATATGAACAACTTTTACAGTGTCGTTACAATTGAGAAAAAGCACTAAAGAACACACCAAGCAGCTGTCAGCTGTCAAATTATTTTCTTATTTTGGTTAGCAACACATCACTGCTCGAATAGCGCTAAGTTCAAATCTTGCGTGAATTGTGGGACACACTTATATCTCTGGAACTAGAAACCATAGAGATATGGTGATTATACCACTTATATACGACTTATATCTCTGGAACTAGAAACCATAGAGATATGGTGATTATACCAAAAGAACCGTATTTAAATTTTATATTTATGGCTAGAATCGTCAAAAGTCCATAGTTATGTATGAAGCACACAAAATTGCCCAAGTGCACAAATGGGAAACTTCCGCGTTTAAATGAAAACCCTTAAATATTTTATTCAATTCCACAAAATTTTAAAGCTATTGTTCCTTTATTTTTGTGTTTGTAATACCTGTAAACTTGAATGCCGGTTGGCGACAGGAACAACTTTTATAGTGTCGTTGCAATTGAGAAAAAGCACTAAAGAACACACCAAGCACTAACTCGCTATTTGTTCGAGTATCATATTTGAAAAAGCACCAAATCTGGTGGAAAAAGCACAAAGTTGGCATCACTGCTTTTTTGGTTAATATGATGGCATCATTGGTATGTACCGTAATACTTATATGCTATATAATTTATTCGCGCTTTTTGGTAAGAAAGAGGCGCCACAATTGCGCAGGCATTTCTTCTCCTTAAAGATATTACGTCATGCTGCTTCCTTACGTATCATTTTATACTCTACACGCAGGGTGAACGAACTTTGGAACTTTGTGCGATTTGTGAAGTTGATGAAATTTGGCCAAATATCTAAATTTAAATGCTGAATAAAGCAACTTTTCAGCCGAGCTAAAATACCTTTTAATCGCTTCCAGAGTTAAATCTCCTCTTTCAATTATTTTCTTATTTTGGTTAGCAACACATCACTGCTCGAATAGCGCTAAGTTCAAATCTTGCGTGAATTATGGAACACACTTATATCTCTGGAACTTGGTGATTATCGAATAACGCTAAGTTCAAATCTTGCGTGAATTATGGAAAACACTTTTATCTCTGGAACTTGGTGATTATACCAAAAGAAGCGTATTTAAATTTTATATTTATGGCTAGAATCGTGCAGAATTGTCTTATCTCGAGTTAAGGAAACTTCCGCGTTTAGATGAAAGCCCTTAAATATTTTAATCAATTCCACAAAATTTTTAAAGCTATTGTTCCTATATTTTTGTGTTTGCAATACCTGTAAATTTGAGTGCCAGTTCGCGATAGGAACAACTTTTACAGTGTCGTTGCAATTGAGAAAAAGCACTAAAGAACACACCAAGCACTAAAGAACACACCAAGCACTAACTCGCTATTTGTTCGAGTATCATATTTGAAAAAGCACCAAATCTGGTGGAAAAAGCACAAAGTTGGCATCACTGCTTTTTTGGTTAATATGATGGCATCATTGGAATGTACCGTAATATGTGCTATATAATTTATTCGCGCTTTTTGGTAAGAAAGAGGCGCCACAATTGCGCAGGCATTTCTTCTCCTTAAAGATATTACGTCATGCTGCTTCCTTACGTATCATTTTATACTCTACACGCAGGGTGAACGAACTTTGGAACTTTGTGCGATTTGTGAAGTTGATGAAATTTGGCCAAATATCTAAATTTAAATGCTGAATAAAGCAACTTTTCAGCCGAGCTAAAATACCTTTTAATCGCTTCCAGAGTTAAATCTCCTCTTTCAATACATTTTTACTAATCTTCAACTGTCAGCTGTCAAATTATTTTCTTATTTTGGTTAGCAACACATCACTGCTCGAATAGCGCTAAGTTCAAATCTTGCGTGAATTATGGAACACACTTATATCTCTGGAACTTGGTGATTATCGAATAGCGCTAAGTTCAAATCTTGCGTGAATTATGGAACACACTTATATCTCTGGAACTTGGTGATTATCGAATAACGCTAAGTTCAAATCTTGCGTGAATTATGGAAAACACTTATATCTCTGGAACTTGGTGATTATACCAAAAGAAGCGTATTTAAATTTTATATTTATGGCTAGAATCGTGCAGAATTGTCTTATCTCGAGTTAAGGAAACTTCCGCGTTTAAATGAAAGCCCTTAAATATTTTAATCAATTCCACAAAATTTTTAAAGCTATTGTTCCTATATTTTTGTGTTTGCAATACCTGTAAATTTGAGTGCCAGTTCGCGATAGGAACAACTTTTACAGTGTCGTTACAATTGAGAAAAAGCACTAAAGAACACACCAAGCACTAACTCACAATTTGTTCGAGTATCATTTTTGAAAAAGCACCAAATCTGGTGGAAATAGCACTAAGTTGGCATCACTGCTTTTTTGGTTAATATGATGGCATCATTGGTATGTGCCGTAATATATGCTATATAATTTTTTCGCGCTTTTTGGTAAGAAAGAGGCGCCATATGTAAGCATTATTTCTCCTTAAAGATATTACGTCATGCTGCTTTCTTACATATCATTTTATACCCTACACGCAGTGTATATGAACTTTGGAATAGAATACTGCATTTGAATTTCAAAAAACTGTAAAAGAATAATTAGGATATTACCGTCTTGAAGATGTTAGTGCGAACTTAACATTTAAATGGTTTATAATTTTTACTCTATAGCAAAGCAAGAGATAACACAATTTTTTTAAAAAAGAAAATTTTGATTCCGAAATAACTTTTGAACTAAGGGTGGCCAAACAAAAATAAAGGGTGGATAAACATAAGTCTTTGACGGCGTATCGAACTAAATAAAAATTTCCAATCTATTAGATTTTTTTGGTGCCAGGTTCACGGTCTCTTAGGAACTAAATTTTTAAATATCTTTTAAAGCAAGGGTAGATAAAAGGTAAAAATAGGCATAGATTCATGAACACTCTCTAGACATTCCTATACAGCACGATCTTCGAAAAAAAACCTTTTTTTTTTTGAAAATTTTTTAAAAATTCAATATTTTTGTTTGAAAAAAACTTTTAAACTAAAGGTGAACAAACAAAACTAAAGGGTGGATAAACATAAGCACACGATGGACAAACGAACAAGACAAAAATTTTAAATTTTTCCCGAATTTTTGGCGCCAAGATCACAGTTCCTCACAAACTAAGTTTTTTAATATCTTTTGAACCAAGGGTGGACAAACAAAAATAAAGGGTGGACAAACATGGACATTCCTTGGACAATCTATTGGAATAGGTTTTTTTAAAAATTTCGAAATTTTTGGCGCTAGCGTGAAGTTAGCGCCAAAACTTATTTTTTGAATAATTTTTGAACTAAGGGTGGACAAACGAGAACAAAGGGTGGATGAACGTGGACATTCCTTGGACAAACCTTTAAAATAGTCTTTTTTAATTTTCCCGACTTTTGGGCGCTAACTTCACGTAGCCCGCCTATGGTCAAGGCATTGGGCTTAAATTGACTTATTCACACAAAATGAAACTTTTTTCTATTTTTTTTTTTTATTAACAAAACGATCACTTCTTTTTTTAGATTTGCTGCAGGTTTTTTTACGCGGTTACCGGGGAGTGTAAAATCAGTCTTGCCAATTGTTCGGTTTTCGCCCGGGCAATCCGGTTTTTGAAAGCTCAAATCCTTTTCTAACAGACTATTTGGGATCGTTGGACTGGTAACTGTAGTATTCAACTACTTTTCTAGTTTTTCCGATGGGTGAAATGGGTTTTTTTAGAGTGGCGAGTCAATAATTGTTTAAATTTTTCAAATGTTGCTCGCTTTGCGCCTCTTTTGTTCTCTTACTTGAAATAAGTAGAAGAATGTACTTTATTTTAAAGCATTTCATAAACTTCGCACATTATTTTGCCTTCATGCATTAGTTCCAGTATGAACAAAGACCTATATCTCTACTTTGCACTGCACGGCTCATTTTGAATACCATAGCATTACTCACAGGGCCGAGCACTGAATCTGCTCTTGGGGGTTCTTTTTCATTGAAAAAAAAAAAAAATAAAAAAAAAAATAAGAACACTAATTAGAGAAAATAATTAATAAATTTACGAACATAAATTGAAATATATCGTCGGCTTAATGTGAAATGTGCATTTCCGGGTCAAAATTACTTTTTTATGCCATTCAAAAGGAACAAAATCTGGCAACTCTAAAAAGTGCGGGTAAACGTTTTCTCAAAGTGCGTGGCCATTTACGTAATTTACATATTTAACAGACTAAAAACAGTATAAAAGTACCAATATTTCAATTGCGATCATTACTTTTTATTAGACTTGCACAAAGGTTATTGAAATAAACGCGTCATTATTGAAATAATAAAAACATTTTTTGTGTAAATTTTTTATGCAACGTGGTTGCTGTTATTTCACCTTTGGCATTTGTCGTCAGCAGTCTCCCGTCATTTCGTCGTTTGTTTTGATCAGAAAGTTCTGAAATAATGGATTGCACCGTTTGTAAGCAACAAATTAAAAGAAATCAAATCAAAGTTATATTTTCTGTGCGAATAAATTCCATTCTTCATGTTTGGAACTTTTTGCGTATCAAATAAATCTCTTTACAAAGTGTAGTAACGCACTGTATAAATGTAGCAGCTGCGATTCTATATCGCTAAGTAATTCCATAATAGAAAGCCTTGGCACCGTCATAAATGAAATAAAAAAGGGAATTGACGACTTGAAAAACTTTAAAAGTAGGGTTAAGGATGAAGTCGCATCTGCTATCAAAAGAATGTGACAGCCATGCCAACGAAGTGAAGGAAGTAGACGCTAAGCATCAGAAAAGTATCACATCTCTTGAGATTTCAACAAATTCTCTATAGAGACGCTTAAACCGTCTTGATTATGTTATTTCTGGCCTGCCGTCTGGTATAAATGTCCTGGACTCAAAGGTAGTAATTTTTGCATCGTTATGTGGGGTTGATTTGCAGGACCGACATAATTCACATTTGCTACATTCAACAACAAAAATCTGTCCTCGTACAGCTGAATTCAATTCAGAGGCGTGACAAAATTATGGACAACTACATTAAAGCGCTAACATTAAAACTGTCAGATGTCATCGGCGGAATGGAATTGCATTTAAGTGACAGTGTTTTTTTTTTTTTTAATGAAGAACCTAAAATATATTTAATGTTAATTTATCATAAAAGTTTCTTCAATAGACATGTATTGTAATAAGGATTTACTTTTTAGTTATATGGACATGCTTTTTGGAGCTTGTGTCTTTTCATTGTGTCGCCAACTGCCCTCTCAATTTTTGTGTTTGTGCTACGACTATGTTACATAACGATAACCTAGGTCCCATAATCAGTGATAATTCTGTTTTGAAATCCTTTTTTGGAGATTGCAGCGAAAAACTTATTATTGGACACATAAATTGTCAGAGTCTGAAGCCTCCCATGATGACACCTAAGCTCGAAGAATTTAAATCTATTTTATCGGACTGCATATTGGATATCATTGGAATATCTGAGGCATGGCTAAAATCATATGTTTCAGATAACGCAGTTCAGATGCCTGAATACCAAATTTGCAGATCTGACAGATTAAATGGTAGGGTGGAGGTGTTGCTCTGTATATTTCGAAAAAGATCAAATATAAAGTTGTTTAAAAATGCGATAAGCCAAATGTCTGTGAAGCTATTTTTGTTAAGGTGTTGGCTTCTAATTTTGAAATTCTGGTATTTGCCATAAGGAGATATTCAAGCTCTTGAAGAATCTATTTCGGATTTACTCCTTCGCTATCAAAATGTATTCAGAATGGGAGATTTTAATTGTAATTTGTTTGACTTGTCGAAATATTTTCGCTTTAGATCATTCTGTGTACGACTTGTAGCCACAACTGTCTACCAACGCACTATGACATTGTTCATGGAAGTAAAACATCTCTTCTTGATCTTGTATTTTGTAGCAATCCTGATCTGATCAGTAACAACAGTCAGGTCCAATACCCTGAAAGTTCCCGCCATGCTTTTATTTTTTGTAGCATTAATGCTTCGATTCTAAGTACTTCTCAAACTGTAACTTTCCGTGACTTTTCTTCTTTTAGTTCTGCTTTTATTATACGAGCATTGGAATATATTTTAGACCTTGTACCTTTAAAAAATCGACGTATTAAGATAAATTGTGATGTGTTGAAATCGAGGGAAGTTGTATATGCTAGATCGATAAGAGATATTGCTTTTAAAGCATATATGGTGGACAGAATTGAAAGAAATTCGAGAGTTTTTTGCCGACTGATAAACCATGCAAAGACTGTAATTCGCAATTTAAAGCGTTGCACAAACTCAACACTTTTTGAAGGTAAAAACACTATAGTGAGCACAATATTGATGTAGATGCCGAAAACTTAAATGCATATTTTTTATCGCATATATTTACAAATTTAGAGGTTGAGCAGGTGCCTGCGGTGTTATTTAGATAGAATGAGTTCTGTTTTAGACACGTAATACTTTACAAGCTAAGTTTGTCTTGGATTAAAATTAAATCTGAGGCTACTGGACATGATGGACTTCCTTTGAAGCTTATAAAGATGACTTTTCCGATTATTGCGCACATCTTTCTTCATATAGTGAATAATATATTGACTACTGCGATATTTCCTGGTGAATGGAAAATTGCTAGGGTAATTGTATTGCCTATTATGTCCAAAGTAGTTGAAAATATAGTGAAATTTAAAATTTTGTAATATTTCAATCAATTTTCACGTATTGATGATTGCCAGTCAGCATACCGACAATCAATACTACCTCCTTACTCTTATCTCTTACAGACTCTATTCGGAAATATGTAAATCCGGATAAGTTTTGTGTTTTGTTGTTATTCAATAACTTTACTTCTGCGAAAGAAGACAGATAAGTATGGCGCAGGATTCATTTAACTACAGCTTTGAAGAGGTGATTGAATGGATGACACGTAATGGTCTAAAAATTATTGCATCAAAAACAAAAGCTACTCTTTTCACTAGTCCCCCGACGCTACCATTCACCTTGTACCTTAGCCTTCTAAATAATCTAGTTGAATTTGTAACAAAACTGCGTTGTTTGGGCTTGATACTTGACGATTGTCTTTCATTTGAAAATCATATTGACCACTTGTATTCTTGCTTACATTTTACTCTTAAGCGTCTCTATAGCCTAAATACAGATTTACTTTTACATATAAGGAGTAATGTTGCTCATGAACTCATTCTCTCCAAATTGATGTATGGATTGGAAATATTTTCGGGAACAGCAGTTAGCCAAGTTCACAGGATCAAATTATTATTCAATCGGGTCGCCAGATATGTTTTCGATGTCCGTATTTATGATCATATATCTGAACATGTTAAACTACTATTAGGGTGCAATGTACAAAATTTTATTTCTTACAGAATGGTCTTCTTTTTTTATAAAGTAATCAACGCCCAACCTCCGAAATATTTGGCGAATGAATTTAATTTCTCCAGGTCGGTTCGTAATCAACAAATTGTTATACCTAGAATTTTCAACTCACCTTTGAGAGATTCAGTAAGGGTATCACTATGTTAGAACTGTCTTCCCCTTGAACTCAAAATATTTAGTGTTTTGCATAATCTCTTTAAAAGGATGTTAAGTACACACGCAACTTTGCAAAAAGTCATTATAGTAATTTAAGGATTTTCAGTGTAGTCGATTCTTGGTTTGATAGGTAGTAGGGGTGACACAATGGGTTGGAATAGGGATGTTCAAATTATGTGTATACGTATAGGTGTATACTTAAACGATTTTCTTTTTCGAAGTTTAATTAATAAAGCACTTTATTTTCCTAAGCTTTATGAATTGGAAATTTTAATTTATAAACTTAAGACGTAAAAAAAGCGTAAAAAAGTTAACATCAAAATAACATGTTTGAATGGTGAAAATTGAAAGAAATGAAAATTTTCTAAAATTTTTCAAAATTTTCTGAGAAAAAGTGCTAAGTCAATTTTTAATAATACAATTTTTTTTTTTTCTTTGCTTATGAAATTACGTCGATTGCCCTAACACTTGTCATGAAAGCGCATTGCGCCCTGGTGTTTTTAGTAAAAATTGTTTCTGCTATCAGTCGGGCTCACGGTGATTTTCTGAGAATTTAAATAACGATAACAACACCCCTCTAAGATTATTCTATGTTATGAATGCATATTAAATTCTGCATATTATAGTGCATTTAAAAAAAAATCGTTAGAGCGTTTTTTTGGAAAAAATGACAAAAAACAGTTAAAATTGGAATGAATTTAAAGTTGTGAGTTGACACAAACATTAAACTTTTATCATTATTTTAACATGTATACATATTAGGCATGCGCTTATTTTACGATTTTCTGATTTTCGTTCATGCCGCCCCCTGAAATCCTTCTAATGGTCATAAAAACAAATACTATGAAGTTTCACGGCGATCGGATAACGATAACCCGGCCCGCAAGAGAGGTCAAGGTCAAGTTGAGGTTTCAGGCAAAAAATAATGAAAATTTATTTTAAACTTAATTAAATTAGTCAAAGCATAACTTTATTCTATAGCAAATTGAAATACATTTCCAACAAGCTATAATTGTTTAAAATCGGTTAATAAATACGAATTCTATGAATTTTTCTTTTACGGCATTAGCAAAATTGCCGCAAAATACCATATGTAGTAGAATAGCATTTTGCGGCAATTTTGCTAATGTCGATAAAAGAAAAATTCATAGAATTCGTATTTATTACCCGATTTTAAACAATTATAGCTTGTTGGAAATGTATTTCAATTTGCTATAGAATAAAGTTATGCTTTGACTAATTTAATTAAGTTTAAAAAAAATTTTCATTATTTTTTGTCTGAAACCTCAACTTGACCTTAACCTCTCTTGCGGGTCGGGTTATCGTTATCCGATCGCCGTGAAACTTCATAGTATTTGTTTTTATGACCATTAGAAGGATTTCAGGGGGCGGCATGAACGAAAATCAGAAAATCGTAAAATAAGCGCATGCCTAATACATATATTATAAAAGCATATTAAATTATTTTGAAATTAAGACTTATTAGAAAAAACTGATGGACCTAGTTTCGAAAAAAGGCAAAAAACCGTTTAAACTTGCATGAAAAAAAATATTTTTATGAAAACTAATTTTACGCATTATTGTACCGAATAAAGTCGTGCGACTCATCATTCATGAGTTATGGCAATTTCAAAATCAACATATTACTATGTACGCTTAAAAGCCGCATGTATGCAATACTAAGGTTTGCGAATTTTTTAATTAGAATATCTCCTTAACTATAAGTTGTACGAAAACAGCTCTGAGGTCTTTTCTATAACAAATTTCCAGAGCTACAAAATTGCCTGGAACTATTTTTCTGAAAAAGTAACCGTTAGAGTGATTGTCAAAATATGTAGAGCACCCTGTTTAAATGCTCTTATCTTCATAACATTAACTATGCATTAAGCATAAACGTATAACGGTCAACTTTCTCTTTGTAATATTTAAACTACATAACCAGATGTTAAGTTCTTTTGTACTTTTGACATTGTAGCAAGTTCAATTAATAAAGACGACTTACTACATGGCGCTGCGGACAAAAGTAAAATAAAAAGTTCAAGTTTTATTTTATGAGAAAAAAAAATTTTACAAAGAAAAATAAGTTGCTGCATAATTTTTTTAAAAAAAAAATAAAAAAAAAAATGTGAGATTAAAGTAACATTAAAGAAAACTAACTTGACTAAAGACAACTAAGTGACTGTGAATTAAGAATAAAAAAAAAAAACAAGAAATTATAAGTCACGTGGTGCACCATATGTCTTCGTCTGGGTCAACATCATCCGAATCTTCCATAAGCTCAGTTAAAAATTTGAAGCATTTTTTCCAAGATTTGCCGCCTCCAAGTCCATTGGATATTAATGGAAACTTGGCAGATAACTGGAAAATATTCAAGCAGAATTTCATGATATACACCATTGTAACTGGTATAGCACAATCAGAAGCGGAGGCTAAGGTGTCAATTTTTAAACTCTTGTGTGATTTTTGCGGGTTAGTTTTTATTTTTAAGTTTTGCTTTTTAAGAGGTTTAACTAACCAATTATTTCCAATTGTAAATTGAAACATTTAAATACAATTTTTAGCCGACGTTTTAAACTGTTGGTTGGTGAAGCAGGGATATTCAATGTTTTAAAACTTACATCAGACGAAGAGAAGTCTTTGGAAGAAGTGCTGAACAAATTTGATAGCTACTGCATTCCAAAGGAGAACGTGGTATTTGAGCGGTTTGTCTTTAATTCAAGAGTGAAAGATAAAAAGCTACAGGAAAAATTGTTGGCTGATCGGGATTTGTCGCTGGAGAATCAGTGGAGATATGCAAGCTGTTTGAGCTGAATAAAGAACAGGCAAGGGTAATACAAGATGGCCCCTCAACATCGGGATCACAGAATGGGTATATTAATTCTGTTAAACATAAAACAAAAGAGCAAGGTAATTTCAAAGGTAAAAATAAATTTGTAAATAATGACACCAATAGAGCTAAAACTAAAAATTTTCAAAATTCACAAAATGTATTTAATTGCAATAAGTGTTTAAGTCGTCACATGAAAAATAAGTGTCCAGCATATAATAAGGTTTGTTTTGTGAGCAAAAAATTAAATCATTCTGGTGCAGCTTGCAAGTACCGTAAGAATAAAAAAGTAAAAGCTGTTAATATGAAAGAAACTTCCCAATGGGAAATGGAGCGCATCAATAGCGCTTCTGAAGCGCTCTAAAGCAGCAGTGAAGCGCATCTCTCTCGTTTCCAAAAGCGCTGAAATTAACATTGGCATGCCATTGGAAGGAAGCGCTTCGTTCTCGCTACCAGAAATGCTCTTTAGATGCGCATCGCTCTCGCATCCAGAAATGCTGTTTGGATGCGCATCGTCGCATTCAGAAATGCTCTTTCGAAGCGCATCGCTCTCGCATTCAGAAATGCTCGAGGGATGCTTTTTGGATGACAATAAAAATATTTAAAAAACTAATTTTTAATTGAAATTTTACGTCTTTCGCCACAAAGACTCAACAGACTATTATTTTTTTTGATGTAATTATAATTATTTTTATATTACTAAATTAATTATAATTGAAAATTGCAAGTTGAAAAACATTTGTGTTAAGGTCTGGGCCGGAGTTGAACCGAGGACCTCACGGTTGCTACAGCTCTCAATCGCAGTGCAGTGCCAGTCGCTAGACCACTGCTCCATCCTCGCGATCTTACGAAGCTGACTTATTGACTTATTTTGTTTTGTGCGTAAATACGTGACCGAAAGCGCTTCGTTCTCGCTACCAGAAATGCTCTTTGGATGCGCATCGCTCTCGCATTCAGAAATGCTCTATGGATGCGCTTCGCTCTCGCTACCTATAGTGCAGAAAATATGCGCATGCAAATCAGCTCTTTAGATGCGAGAAGGAAGCGCATCGCTATTGCATCTTGGGGATGCGCATCGAAATTTTCTGTTGGGTTATTCTTCATGTGATGATGAGGCTGTATATTATACAGGTATTTTTGCAGCTGTTGGTGGTGGAGTGAGAGCGTGGTACGGTATTATTAAAGTGAACGGTAAAATAATTCGATTTAAATTAGACACCGGTGCTGATGAAAACATACTTTCTGTTACAAATGTGAATTATTTGAATATGCAACACATGATTAAAAAATCAATAGTGGCGCTTAAAGCTTTTGGTGGGTCAGAAATTAAAGTTGAAGGCGAAATATTTCTCAATTGCGAAGTGAATAATATGTCAAAGTCATACAAATTTATTGTTGTTAAAGATCAGTCTGAGGTAGTACCACTGCTAGGAAGGAATGCCTGTGAGGAATTAAATTTTATCAAACGCGTTAATGAGGTCAAAATGAAAAAATTTAGTAAGACTGTTATGGGAATCAATGATTTGCAGCAGTTAGATAAAGAAGTTTTTAGTGGCGTGGGTAGATTTCCTGAGGTTTAGTCATTGAAACTTAAGAGTGAGGCTCAGCCTATTGTAAAACCTGCTCGTATAGTAGCACAAAAGTTAATGCAGCCGTTAGAAGCTGAATTACATCGCCTAGAGAAAATGCAAATCATTAAAAAAGTTATGGAACCAGTTGAGTGGGTTTCAGATATTGATATTGTTACAAATTCGAATTTGTCTTGATCCTAAAGATTTAAATAATGCATTAGTTGTTGAGCAATTTAACATTCCAACGCTAGAAGATTTAAAATTCTAAATTAGCGGGAATGACAGTTTTTTCGGTTCTTGACCTAAAGGATGGTTTTTTTCACATTGCGTTGGATAAAAATCAAGTTTATCGGTACCTTCGACTTCCATTTTGGTTAAAGCCATCACCGTTAATTTTTCAAAGGTACACTAACCAAGTATTTGGAGCTATAGAAGGGGTTCATATATATTTTGATGATCTTCTTATTTTTGACAAGTCTGTTGAAGGACATGATGGAAAAATTACTGAAAACAGCACAGCTGAATAGTGTGCGTTTCAATAAAGAAAAATTGTAATTTAAACTATCAAAAACAGAATAAGCTCAGGAAAATAAGACGAAAAAAGAGCTGCTGTGCGCAATAATTCCAAGTGAATTATCTTTATTAATGCATGATAAATAAAGTGTGAGAAGTCCATTACAAAGTCGTGTGCGCATAAAAAGTTGTTAAGGCTCAAAGGTCGCTCAAATCAGTTTTTTGCAAATATCTCGCTAATGCTTACTTTTACAGAAAAATGTTGGTATCCAATTTTGTAGCACAGGAAATTTCCTACAAAAGTTTTTTGTTCGACTTATGGTTTAGACGATCACCGAATTTAAAAAGTTGTTAACAGTTGTGATACGAAATGCTACGTATAAGTTCATATTAAAATTTCTTACTATTTAAATTGCTATACCTCTTCATTAGGGTGTCCCTTATTTGGGAAAAGTCAAAATTTTATGTCGCGCTCCCCCAGAATCGAAAGACTTTGAGAAAAAAATTAGATCCCAAAGGACAGGTTTTTTTAAATGAATTAACCTGTGCCACGAAGACATTCAAATTTATATGAAAATTAACATAGATTTTATATACTTCTTGTTTTAATTTGCTGGGAATCGCGTTGTCTGAAATATTTTTCGCCATCAAATGTGTATCGTATTGTTTTTCGGGTCGCTGAACACGATACAAGTGTCAAAATTAAACTTTGACAGCTGTCAACGGCTACAGAGCTGTCCAAACTCTTTAATTTTGAAGTTTTGTGAGTTTTGACAGCTCTGTAGCCGTTGACAGCTGTCAAAATTTAATTTTGACACTTGTATCGTGTTCAGCGACCCGAAAAACAATAAGATACACATTTGATGGCGAAAAATATTTCAGGCAACGCGATTCCCAGCAAGTTAAAACAAGAAGTATATAAAATCTATGTTAATTTTCATATAAATTTTATTGTCTTCGTGGCACAGGTTAATTCGTTTAAAAAAACCTGTCATTTGGGGGATCTCATTTTTTTCTCAAAGTCTTTCGATTCTGGGGGAGCGCGACATAAAATTTTGACTTTTCCCAAATAAGGGACACCCTACTCTTCATAGAAACAAAATTAAAATGCGGTTTAAAAGATAATTTAATTTTCTATATACCATACTAATTTTGTTTTTCGAGCTACTCATAGCTTAAAAAATATTTTTGAAAAACCGTTAAGACTTCGAAAATTCTGGTTTTTGAAAGATATCTCCGAATCGGTAAGTACTACGATAAAAAGTAACGGGACCAACTTTGTAGAGAATCACAAAATCTACAAAAAGTAAGCGATAAGTGTACACATAGAAGTAATCTTACAGAAGATATTCGATAAAAACCGGTTTTTTGGCATTTTCAGGTTTTTTTGGAATATCTTCTAAACGGTGACTTCTATGTGTACTCATATTGCTTATTTTTTGTAGATATTGCGATTTTTTACAAAATTGGTGCTCAACTTTTTATCATATGACTCTTCGTTTCGGAAATATCCTTCAAAAACCAGTATTTTCGAAGTCCTAACGATTTTTCACAAATATCTTTAATGCCATGAGTTGTTCGAAAAAAAAAAAAATTAATACGCTATACTAAATTAAATTATCTTTTAAATGGTATTCCAATTTCGTTTGTACTACTTCTCATTGAAGAGTTATCGAAATTTGAAAAGTAAGATATTTTAATATGAATTCATTTGTAGCATTTCATATCAAAACTGTAATTATTTAAAATTGGGTGATCTTCTAAACCATAAGTCGTACGAAAAATTTTTTAACGTACTTTTGTAGAAAATTTCTTGTGCTACCCAATATTTTTCTGTAAAAGTTAGCATTAGCGAGATATTTGCAAAAAACTGATTCTAGCGACCTTTGAGCCTTAATAACTTTTTATGCGCACACGACTTTGCAATAGACTTTTCACACATTATTTATCATGCATTAATAAAGATAATTCCGGTGAAAAAAATTCACTTGGAATTATTTCGCAGAAAAATTCTTATTTTCCTGGGCTAAATTAAATGATATTAGAAAATATTAGGAATGATAAGTTATCTTCGAGAGTTTGTACCGAATTTGTTTATACCATATTGGCGATCACTAAGCAAGTTGTTATGCTCTAGATAATTCACAAGGTGGTAGTTAATAACGCTTTCCATTACTTTGGAAAGCGCAGAGCATATTGATATGGGTCGGTAATTATTTGGGTTGGTAACTTCGCCTTTTTTCGGAACTGGCTGTACGTTAGCAACCTTCCAACAAGATGGAAATATCCCACTAGAGTAGGATAGGTGGAAAAGATTGCGTAAAGGCCGAGCTAATGTTGAGGCACAATTTCTTAATACATGAGCTGATATGCCATCCGGCCCAGAGGCTTTGTTAATGTTGAGATTTAGGAGAACCTTTTTAACTGCCCTTGTTCGAAAGTAAATCGGTGACATTGTAGAGGACTTTCTCTCTACGAAGGGCAATGGTTGACTGCTATCAGCCAGGGTTGCATTATTAGCAAAAATGCTTGCCAGGAGATTCGCTTTATCAACAGGATCAGTGAAAATTTGGTCGTTCATCAAAAGAGTTGGAATAGTCGATGAAGACTGGCTCTTCACTCTTTTGACAAATAACCAAAAGCTTTTACTTCCTTTCGGAAGTGAAAGGATTCTCCTGCGCAAGTTTTGTTCATGTAAAAGCTTTTCACGCTGAATCACGGCATTACAGCTATTTCGAGCCTGGATTCGGAGCCTTTCAGTATCCACATTTTTATTAAGGCGCCAATTGTGGAAAGCATCCTCTTTGGACCTGACTGCGCTACGGCAAGTCTCATTAAACCACGAATGGTCCTTAGGTTTAATGGAAGCTTTTTTAAAGGGTATACAGGACCGCATACCCAATAATATTATTTCCTGCACCATTAGAGCCGCGGCGTTTGTGTATATTTCAACATAGATTTACTATGTGTGAATAGCTCCATTCAACAATTAATAGATACATTTTCTGGAATCGTGTGACAATTTAGTAACTAGACCTCAAAGCATGTGTTGCATAGATGGCGTTTTTAGTAATTTATAAACCGATTTCACTATTAACTCAATTGAAACGGTTTTAACTAATCATAACCTTATAATGTGTGCTTTAAATGTTTCATTTGCAAACAAAGATATTGTACTGGAGAAAAAACTTGTTTTGACTATGATAATTTTGAACTTTTATTAGACCAAAAATTTGAGAATTTTCTTGCTTCATCCAATGTGTCTAATAGTTGTGAAACTTTTATTAACACACACTCTTCGGCTGTTTAGCTATG
The DNA here is from genome assembly GCA_951812925.1 of Calliopum simillimum. Lineage (NCBI taxonomy): Eukaryota > Metazoa > Arthropoda > Insecta > Diptera > Lauxaniidae > Calliopum > Calliopum simillimum. The sequence goes on from OX638368.1 coordinate 69,216,859, forward strand.
TTCAACTGTTAAGCTTAAGAAAGTAAGCATGATACATAAAATCAACCCATGGATGTCTGAACCTTTGAAATGTCTAATAGATTACAAGAAAAAGCTTTTAAAGTCTAGAAGAAAAGATAGAAACAACAAAAATATCTCAAACAGACTTAAAAGAATTAGTAAAGTTATAAGTATTTGCTGTAAACAATTAATGACCTATTACTATGCAAATAGATTAGAGCAGTGCGATGGTGATTTAAGGAAAACTTGGGCATTTCTAAATGAACAATTATGCAGGAAAACAGAAAGTTCATCAGACTTATTGGATGAAAATAATGTCTCTGCGGAAAAGTTCAATAGCTTTTTCCTTAATGTTGTACAAAATGCGAGAATCAATATAGCACAAGAAACATATGACGATTTTGATCTATTTCAAACAGTAGTTCCTACTTCTGATAGTTTTTGCTTTACTCCATATAATAGAAATAGAATAGAAAATGTTGTAAATCATCTAAATACTCGCAAAAGTCTGGGTGTTGACAAAATAACCTTGCAAATGCTTCTCACAAGGAAAACATTAGTTTGTGAAATTGTTGCAAGCATTTTCAATGGAATGATTAATGAAACATCATATCCTGATAGTTTAAAAATACATAAAGTAATTCCGGTTCCAAAATGTAGAGAGCCTAACAGAATACATTTCCATTTCCGTCCAATTTCAGTTTTATCTACTATTGATAAAATACTTGAAAAGTTGATCTTTGAACAACACAATGAACACCTGGAAAGTACTAATATATTATTGGATCGGCAATATGGATTTAGGAACTGAGAAAGCGGTGGTTAATGTAGTTGATTACATTTGTAGTGGCTTAGATGATGGGTACAAGGGAGTTGCTGGTGTGTTTTTTGACTTCTCAAAAGTTCACAACAACTTGATTTAAATTTTTTCCTGGGCTGCATGCACGAAATTCGATATATTCGATTATCTCTGCTGGAAAAGCCCAAAAACGCACTAAAACGAAAATACTTAAATGCTATTTTCGTGTTCAGCGACCCCAAATTAGTTTAGAAAATTTGACTACCAAAATAATTTCTTATCAAATTAAAAAAAAAGAAAAAAAAATGTTTTTTCCTAAGTTTGATACGGGCTCCATTTCTTCAAAAGTTATATATTTTTTTTTTTTTTAATTAATCAACATTTCATTTCTTACAACATAAGAATTCCAGAATAAATATTCCGCCCTTTAAAAATTACAAAAAACCAATTTACAGAAGAAGTCATGAAAATTTTCTTAAAAAATTTAAATTTTTGTACCGAAACAGCAACAAATTTAATTTTTGGACCAAAACATTCTAAAAAGATATTGTTGACCTAGTCATTTTCTACAAAAGTTGTCCTAAAAACATTACGATAAAATGAATAGTTTCGAAGTAACGGGCAGTCAAAGTGACTTGCCTTTTTTAAGTAAATTTTTCGACCTTTGATCGAAAACCGGCTGGGTTTTTCCCACTACCGATTCCAAATTTTTTTTTTTGAGATCCTATTTTTTTGACCTCTAATTTCAGGAAATGAACGGAGAGCAAACAAAATCTGAATTTCGCACATATGGGCGCTCTAATGTCATTAAGTAACATATTTAAAAAATTTTTTTTCGCACCTAAAAATTATCTGACGATCGGCGTAAAATTGTTTATACATAAATTCATAGCACATTTTTGTGATCTTGCCGAAAACAGGTTGTCATCTGATCTGTGAAAAAAAAAAAAAATTTCAATTTTAAAATTCAAAATTTTAATAATTTGAAAAACAATTTTATTGGCAAACAATATCGACGGCTTATATTCAATACCCTCTATCTACAATTTTCACGAAAATTAGTTTTTGATGGTAAAACCTTCATTAAGACAAATGGCATCTATGATATTAATTCCAAACGAAAAATTTGCTTCCAGAGCTACTTTTTTCCATTTAAAGAAATTCACTATCTACAGCTATCGATTTTGTGAAATGCAATATCCTCTATCTACATATAAAAAATGAAAGATTTTTCATTTTATTATAATTATTGGGTGGCCGTTATATGCAAGGTCATGACAAACGGTCGTCAATCGGCTCCAAATGGCGAAAATAAACTTTCTTGATTTTTTCAGTTTTGTATGTTGAACCTTAATAGCCCTGCTGAGTCGTGATTGGCCCTTCTGTAAACAAACAGATAAGGCTAGACGCATGAAATTTTGTACAGATGAAAACAATATTACTAGGCTATCTGGGATCGAAAATGGGCGTGATCGGTTAAACTTGATTTGAAAAATAATACAATTGAGGATTGTCCACACCAAAGGGCCTAGGTACCATTTCGAGGCAAATGTTGTGTCATAATATGAATCGGGTGACATTTTGTTAGAAATGATAATAATTGTTTTCTGTTTTCACGAAAAATTGACTCGATGGCGTGGAATTGATGGCATTATGTGAAAAAAATTATACTGGTCAAATAACTGATTATTATCGCACATAATATGTATGCGATTACTTTTGCCTCGAAATGGTACTTAGGCCCTTTGGTACGGCCACTCCTCAATTGTATATACGAGTCAAAAGAAACTGGTTATTAGAGCGGTATCCAGACGGACTTGTGAATGCAAAACATGAGAACTGAAATCTGAGCTCAGATTTTTATATAAAGTACTAGAAAGTTACTAGAAAGTAGATGTACCCAGGAGCAAGGGTCTTTATTCCCACAGAAGTCTTGGTCTAGCACAGATATCTTGGTTTAATACCGAGACCAAGACCAAGAATCAAGACCAAGACTAATTTTGCTCATCACTAACTGGCATTTCCTTATTTCGCATCTAAACTAGGATTTTTTCTATCATGTAAGAATTCTGAGTTATCTTTTCTTAGAAGTCCAAAAATCACTGTTTTGAGGTCTACTTAGATATATATAGCAAGCTATAAGCAAGCTATAAGCAAGGATAACTCAGGATCCTTACATGATTGAAAAAAAAAACCAAGTTTAGATTCATAATAAGCAGATCAAAGTTCAAAATAAACTGCTATACAAAATTAGGACCTATAATAATCTGAGCTCAGGTTTCGGTTCTCATATTTTGCATTCTCAAGTCCGCCAAGCGCCTAACCTATTTTGAGTTTTCTTTTGCTAAAAAACCATCTATTAATAAAAAATTCATAAAAAAATTGGTTTTTATTATTGTGCAATAGGCTCTATCTGCTTGTTTCAACACAAATTTTATATTATATGCGAATTGCAATATCCTCTATCTGCTATAATAAGGCGAATAACTAAGGTTTTTTTTTAATTTTTTTATTTGAAGGATCAAGTGGCTCTTTTTAATTAATATCGTAGTACTTCGTTTGATTAACACTATAAAAAATAGCGAATAAAACAGTTTTTTTGCTCTCCTGAAAAATTGTGTTTTTGTAGATAGAGTGTATTGAATATAAGCCGTCGATATATTGTATTGACATTCTCGCTATTCGTTGGGCTAAGGTTGATGTTAATGATAACGAAGCCGATTGGCAAAAAGATTCAACCCAAGTGAAGAGGCGCTTAGACTTTCCAAAACTCCAAAGCTCTAAAACCCGCAAAAATAGAAAACCACAATTCAAACCAGTCAAGTAGTACTTCGATTATGAATGAATATGGAACAACCAGCAATTCAAACAAGTATAGTGTCTTGACTGTCGATGACAGGAATTCAGAAAACGTTGATGAGAATACAACAAACAGAAATAAAAATGGAAGACAGCGTAGCTGCAGTATTAAAACCTCCTCCAATTATCTTGCCTAATGTTACTGACATTAATTCAATGGTACAAAACATTTGTAAACTTAAATCGAAAACTAATTTTTGCTTTGAAACAATGTATAATGGTCAAATAAGAGTAATGACTGTAACAATTGGTGCACACAGAAGTTTAGTCACTTACTTAAAATCAAATAATATTTTTTCCATACTTATCAACTTAAACAAGGGAAGTGTTACCGTGTTGTAGTTTAAAATTTACAATTTTCTACATCTTGTGACAAAATCAGAAAGGAGATCGAGAAAATGGGTCTAAAGAAAGAAATGTATCCAATGTACCAATAAGATTCTCCAAAGACCCACTGCCAATATTTTTCGTTGATTTGGAGCCAAGTAACAACAATAAAGATATCTACGCATTCAAACATATTGGTAAAGTAATAACTAGGATTGAACCTCCCAAAAAGTTCAATGATGTGCCAGAATACCTCCGGTTTCAACAATTTGGACACACTTAAATGTGGGTTAAATAATCAAATAACTCAATGCACAAAAGATGCTCAATTTCCAGCTCATTGCTCCAATTGTGGTTGTCACACATCAAATTTTAAAGGTTGTCTTATCTACAAAAAGTTACTGAATAAAAAATATTCAAATCAAAACTAGCAAGGGTATAAAATTTGGCCTGGCCAAACATTAAATACCCTACACTGCAGTATTTTTAAAATTTTGCTCATATGGGAGGTGCTACGCTCTCTTGTCCGAGTTTACCCAGTTTTTGTCCTGAGCTTGGATTTATAGTTTTTAGTGTCTGAGTGAAAAACGTTTTCAGTATAGCGTTTTGAAACTTTTGCTTATATGGGAGGTGCCACGCCTCCTTGTCCGATTTCACCCAGTTTTATTGAGAGCTTTCATTTATGATTCGTAGTGTCTGAGACGAATTTGGTTCGAATATCTCAAAAAATGCTTTCAGTATAGCGTTTTGAAGCTTTTGCCTATATACGAGGTGCCATGCCCTCTTGTCCGAGTTCGTCTAGTTTTAGCTTAGAGTATTTGAGTGAAGTTTGGTTGGATTATCTCAAAAATCTCTTTCAGTATAGCATTTTGAAACTTTTGCTAATATGGGAGGTGCCACGCCCCCTTGTCCGATTTCACCCAGTTTTTATTGAGAGCTTTCATTTATGATTCGTAGTGTCTGAGACGAATTTGGTTTTGCTTATATGGGAGGTGCCACGCCCTCTTGTCCGAATTCGTTCAGTTTTTTCTCAGAGCTTGCGCTTACAATTCTTAGTATTTATGCGTATTTTGGTTGCATTGTCGTGAAAAATACTCCTAAAATTGCATTTTGAAAATATTTTTTGTAGGCGTGTCCGTTGACCGATTTCGCTCATTTTCAATCCCCCGAGGGAGGCAGCGTACCACATTTCATTGAATTATCTTGCTCAATTTTCCCAAAAAGTGTATTTCAACACACAGCCAGCCAGCCAACCAGCCAGCCAGACAGACGGACATGGATATATCGACTCAGGAGGTGACGCTGATCAAAAATATATACACTTTTCTATATCTGCCACGCCTCCTTCTCTGCGTTACAAACGGAAGGACAAAGTGAATATACCCTGGGTGTAGGGTATAAAAATATAGAGTACCTTACAATTAATTTGTACCATTATAGTTAAGTATTAAAAAGTTGAAGTCTGAATTAATAAGGCTTACACAAATTTTTTTTATCAAATCAAATATACTGTTATATAAACGTAAATTTAAATACAGTAAAGTAGACCTGATAATATATTTCCTTTATCAAGGTTCATAGAATGTGTGTCTTTTTGAATATAAATGCTTTCATAGGCGTCAAGTTTGTTGTGATCATTTATTTGTTTTTTCAATTTCATGTTATTAATTGAAAAATTAAAATGAGAATTCTGAAGAATATGGTTCGCAAACGCCGATATCTTTGGTTGATTTTTATGAATATAGCCTTCGTGTTCTTTATAACGTGTTCTTGTCAACGCTCCAATGGAAAAAATGGAAAAATGGCTGGTAAAAGAATTAAATATGTTACCGCGCTTCGAAAGTTTATCGGTTAAAAATTCTTTTGAGTTTGTTGAGAAAATCAAAGATATAAATATTGAAACGGATGAGATAATGGTAACTTTCGATGTAGAATCTTTGTTTCCCTCAATTCCAGTATCAACTGCGTTAAAAGCGTTAGAAAAACACTTACTAAAACACAACTTACCATTGGAAAATATTAGGATTTTTATGAAAACTGCCAATTGTTGTATGAAACAAAACTTTTTTCAGTTTCGCAACGAATATTTTAAAATAGAGAAAGGAGCTAGTATGGGCAATTCAATGTCGCCTATACTAGCTTTTATGGCCGAATTTGAAATGAATTTGCTTCAATCTGAAAAGTTACCAAGAATATGGTTACGTTACGTCGACGATGTTTACGCAATTGTCAAACGAACTGAGGTGGATTTACTGCTTAATGTTTTAAATGAGCAATTTAAAACAATAAATTTCAAGAAAGAAGTAGAAGTAAACGGGAAAATTGCCTTTTTGGATCTGATGCTCTCCAGAGTTGGAGGAAAAATTGACATAGCAGTTCACCACAAAGAAACGAGTACATTAAGGTACATAACCACAGATTCTCATACACCAATACAGCACAAATTGGCGGTTTTTCATTCGTTTGTCCATAGACTTTTGAAACTTCCACTTTTTATTTCGAATTTCAAAAAAGAGTATAATCATATAAAAATGATTGCAATAAAAAATGGATATAACGTTAATTTAATTGACAAAATGATTCAGCAACATTCCAGGAAAATTTCAAGGTCAAACAGAACAACGTTATACTCGCAAAATCATTTAGCAAATGACAATAGTTCGTTGAAACGGGTTTGCTTATCTTTCATTCCGGAAGTGACAAAAAAATTAAAATCGATTTTCAAAAAGTACAACATGGAGTTGGTTTATTCAAGCGCCAATAAAGTGAAGCAATTGCTAGGTTTCACCAAAGACGAAACTCCTCTGTTACAAAAGTCCGGAATATATGAGATTAAGTGTGGTGACTGTGACCAGAAATACTATGGTCAAACTCGACGTATCATTGGGAAACGTTATTAAGAACACGAAGGCTATATTCATAAAAATCAACCAAAGAAATCGGCGTTTGCGAACCATGTTCTTCAGAATTCTCATTTTAATTTCTCAATTAATAACATGAAATTGAAAAAACAAATAAATGATCACAACAAACTTGACGCCTATGAAAGCATTTATATTCAAAAAGACACACATTCTATGAACCTTGATAAAGGAAAAATAATATCAGGTCTATTTGATTGTATTTAAATTTACGTTTATATAACAGTATATTTGATTTGATAAAAAAAATTTGTGTAAGCCTTATTAATTCAGACTTCAACTTTTTAATACTTGACTATAATGGTAAAAATTAATTGTAAGGTACTCTATATTTTTTAAAGTTACTTTTGGTTCACAGTTATTAAACAATTTTTTTCTCTCTTATTATTATACTGATCTCAATTGTTGCTCTCACACATTTACGACATGATTATGTTGGTATTTTATTAATGTTTCTCTTTTTTTTTAAAAAAATATTGTTGATGCACAGTTATAAAACTTTGTTTTTCTCTTTCTAATGAGATTATGTTTGTTTTCATTATTTATATATGGCAAGTCTTACACTTCGTTTATTTTATTGTATTTAAAATCAAATAATTTCTTTCGTGTTGCTGAAGATGGGTTGTCAACATCCCGAAATGCATTCAAATTGCTAAAATTAAATTTTAAATAAAGATTAATTTTAAATGTGTGAAGTCAACTTAAGGTGTTGATTTATTTGTAATTTAATTGAATAGAGTTCACGGTAGTGTTCAATTTTATATATTGATTCGGAAAATTATTTCCACAGTCACCCCTGCGGGTAAGGCGTCAGAATTTGCCCGAGGTAAGCTTGCCTGGCGGGTGACCAGCCAGGATGTGGAAGGGTGTAGCGTTGGACAGCGTTGCGCCTCGAAAGAAAAACCCGCAAGGCCCGTAACTGCCACTGACGAGGCGAGTCGATGCCGCCTTAAAATAAGCATCTTGTCGAAATCCTGAAGCGTCTGACCCAAAGTTGGCCACTATAGTTGCAGCGCTTGCGGGATCCAGCTTTAAGCTTATAACTTACTGTGTGGGGCGTTGCAGAGAAGATTATACTAATGAAGCATGGATCGAAAAACGATGGAAAACAACTCTCCAAGTGGTATCCACCAGAGTGTGGTTCATCCACCTGCCTCGGCAGCATGCACATCGGATTTGGAGGTGCAAGAAACATGCATAGTTAGGAATGATTCTCTTATAACTGGAACCAATATGGTTCGTCAAAGTTCTAAAATCCTTTCGATTTGGCCCTATGCTTCTCCTACGAGTTAAAGGAGAATACATACTTATGTAAGTATGTCAAGTACTAACTTTTCAGCAATTTTCAAAAAAATCGGAGATGTCAATCCAAATCTTAATCGATTAAGCAAAGATTGACCCATATCCGAGTATGAAATATTACAGTTTCTCTTATTTAAGCTGGTTGGACTATCACTCATATTTCCTAATAAAGGGAACTCAGGATTTGTGTCAATATTTGGATTGCTTGAAATATTTGGCCTACTTCTTAAGTTGTTTTTACGATTTTTATACCCTACACCCAGGGTATATTCACTTTGTCCTTCCGTTTGTAACGCAGAGAAGGAGGCGTGGCAGATATAGAAAAGTGTATATATTCTTGATCAGCGTCACCTCCTGAGTCGATATAGCCATGTCCGTCTGTCTGGCTGGCTGGGTGGCTGGCTGGCTGTGTGTTGAAATACACTTTTTGGGAAAATTGATCAAGATAATTCAATGCAATTTGGTACACTGCCTCCCTCGGGGGATTGAAAATGAGCGAAATCGGTCAACGGACACGCCTACCGCCCATACAAAAAATATTTTCAAAATGCAATTTTAGGAGTATTTTTCACGACAATGCAACAAAAATACGCATAAATACTAAAAATTTTAAGCGCAAGCTCTGAGAAAAAACTGAACGAATTCGGACAAGAGGGAGTGGCACCTCCCATACAAGCAAAAGCTTCAAAATGCTATACTGAAAGAGTTTTTTGAGATAATCCAACCAAACTTCACTCAAATACTAAAGACTATAAATGCACGCTCTAAGCTAAAACTAGACGAACTCAGACAAGAGGGCGTGGCACCTACCATATAAGCAAAAGCTTCAAAACGCTATACTGAAAGCATTTTTTGAGATATTCGAACCAAATTCGTCTCAGACACTACGAATCATAAATGAAAGCTCTCAACAAAACTGGGTGAAATCGGACAAGGAGGCGTGGCACCTCCCATATAAGCAAAAGTTTCAAAACGCTATACTGAAAACGTTTTTCACTTAGACACTAAAAACTATAAATCCAAGCTCGGGACAAAAACTGGGTAAACTCGGACAAGAGATCGTAGCACCTCCCATATGAGCAAAATTTTAAAAATACTGCAGTGTAGGGTATTTAATGTTTGGCCAGGCCAAATTTTACACCCTTACTAGTTTAAAGTTACTTTTGGTTCACAGTTATTAAACAATTTTGTTTCTCTCTTATTATAATACTGATCTCAATTGTTGCTCTCACACATTTACGACATGATTATGTTGGTATTTAATTAATGTTTCTCTTTTTGTTTTTAAAAATATTGTTGATGCACAGTTATAAAACTTTGTTTTTCTCTTTCTAATGAGATTATATTTGTGTTCATTATTTATATATGGCAAGTCTTACACTTTGTTTATTTTATTGTATTTAAAATCAAATAATTTCTTTCGTGTTGCTGAAGATGGGTTGTCAACATCCCGAAATGCATTCAAATTGTTAAAATTAAATTTTAAATAAAGATTAATTTTAAATGTGTGAACTCAACTTAAGGTGTTGATTTATTTGTAATTTAATTTTCCGAAATTACCAAAAAAAATACAAGATGGCGGCCACAGAAAAATCGATGTAACATTTGAATACTCACATATTTGTGAATTCATAGCTCCTCGGCTTTTTATTCGATTTTGATGAAATTTCTGGGTTGGTAAATGTAAATAAAAATAATATGTTTCTATCTATCAGACGGAAGGCCGTGGATTCAAATACTGTTGCTGCCAGTTTTTTTTTTTTTAATTTTATTGAAAAAAAGCTTGCAGCAACATTACAAATAAGCGCTTCAAAAGGCCTTTTGAAGTAAGGCTGCGGCAAGCTTAAGCGCGCTTACATCCTATGACATGCAATGTCAAAAAGAGAAAATAGTTCTTACGGAGGGGAAGCGCTTATTGGTCAAAAAAATGCGTTTTAGAAGGGTTTTTGAAGCACCATTTTTCCCCTTGGGTAGTGACTCGCTATTACAAGCGAGTTATCTTGTGCAGCAATCTCTTTATAAAACGTAACACTGGTTTAATAAATGGAATATCAAAAATAACAACGAGAAGTCAGTGCACGTTACTTTCACTCTACGGAAAGGTAATTGCCCTAATGTTAAAATAAATGGTTGTGACATTCCCAAAAATAGTTGTGCCAAGTATCGGGGGCTTAAATTAGATCGAAGACTTACTTGGAAAAATCATATTATGAAAAAACGACAGTAATTTAATATTAAAGTAAAACGTCTTTACTGGCTGCATGGACTAAGATCGCAATTAAGTTTAGAAAACAAGTCGATGATTTACAAAATGATATTGAAGCCTGTCAGGACTTACGGGATTCAACTTTGGGGTACGTGCAGTAACTCAAATATTGCAATTTTACAAAGATTTCAATTAAAAACATTGCGTCTTATTTTAAACGCTCCACACTCAGCAAAAAGATTGTTGGGAAAGTATAAAACAAACAAGCAAGCATTTATATTTAACCCAAGCTATTAGTATTTGCAGCAAACCCTAGGAAAAATATTTCACTTGATATAAGACTGATTCCATTTCAATTCATACGGTGAGTGTGCACTTAGGTCTGCGTATCAACTTCAAACTAGCAAAATATTTTTCTACAATCAAAAAAAGGGAATACGTAATTTTTTTTTCTTTTTCAATTTGGACCTAAATTGGAGATTTCATGGCGTTTTGTAGGAATTTTGCCGAAAATTTAATTTTGAAAAAATCATGAAGTGCAACCGGTTTTTTTCAACCGCATTTATTTATTCATCAACTGTTTTACATGAATCACAGTTTATTTGATGCTCCATTAAATTCTTTTACGTAATATCGGAAAAAAATATTTCGTTAACCCTTACTTTCCTTAAAATTGACTTTTATACTTTAAATAAAAATGCTAATTTTCTCAAAAACACCATCTCTTTTTTTCTCGAAAATTTGCACAGTGATAGTAAAGCATGTCCTTTTGATTCCAGTTATGACGGCTTTCTTGCTTTTTTTGTTGTAAGTGTAAAATTTGGAATTTTTAATGTTACAATTGAGTTCTTGTCTACAAAATGAATAGGAAAAATTACACATTTCGGTTTTCACTTTCCTAGACGGTTTTGCGATACTGATTCAGAAAATGGCACTTACATTCTTCTACCATTTTTGGTTTTCAAGATATCTTGAAAAACTTGAATAAAACCAATAAATTTATAAAAACAGAATTCTTTATTTTTGAGACACAAAATTCATTCATAATAAGTTAGATGGAAACTAAATGTACCCAAGGTATAGAAAAGCAAGTATTGTTTGTGTTTTTTGCGATTTGACCGTACCTTGGCTTTTGTTTTTTTCGGAAGTTCTCGGGATTTTTATTAATGTTTTTTTCGATTACTTTCATGTAATTGTGTTGTGCTGTTCTGGCTATGTAACAAGAAGTTATCCCTCTGGTTCCCTCACTCTTCCAAACATGGAATTTTTGAATACCTCTGCATTTCTTTGCATTTTTCCACTGTTAAATTTTGTTTATTCTGAAGGAATCAATTTCATCAACAGCAAAATTTTTAATTAAATAGCAGGTGTCAATTTTTTCACTTGAGTTAGAAGCTCACAAGTAGTCTGGATAGCAGCTGTGTGGTCATTAAACAGATTGTGATGTCTTGAACAGTGGAAAAATTGCATAGAAATACAATGGTATTCAAAAATGCCATGTGTGGAAGAGTGAGGTAACCAGAGGGATAACTTCTTGTTACATAGAACAGAACAGAAAAACACAATAACATGAAAGTAATCGAAAAAAAAAAAAACTAATAAAAGTCCCGAGAACTTCCGAAAAAAAACAAATACCTTGGCACAACACAATTACATGAAAGTAATCGAAAAAAACATTAATAAAAATCCCGAGAACTTCCGAAAAAAACAAAAGCCAAGGTACGGTCAAATCGCTAAAAACGCAAACAATACTTGCTTTTCTATACTTTGAGTATATTTAGTTTCCATCTAACTTATTATGAATGAATTTTGTGTCTCGAAAATAAAGAATTTTGTTTTTTAAAACTATAGGTTTTATTCAAATTTTTCAAGATATCTTGAAAACCAAAAATGGTAGAAGAATGTAAGTGCCATTTTCTGAATCAGTATCGCAAAGTGAAAACTGAACTGTGTAATTTTTCTTAATGATTTTGTAGACGAGAACGCAATTGTAACATTAAAAATTGCAGATTTTACACTTACAACAAAAAAAGCAAGAAAGCCGTCATAACTGGAATCAAGAGGACATGCTTTACTATCACTGTGCAAATTTTCGAGAAAAAAAGAGATGGTGTTTTTGAGAAAATTAGCATTTTTATTTAAAATATAAAAGTCAATTTTAAGGAAAGTAAGAGTTAAAGAAATATTTTTTTCCCATATTACGTAAAAGAATTTCATGGAGCATCAAATAAACTTTGATTCATGTAAAACAGTTGATGAATAAATAAATGCGGTTGAAAAAACCGGTTACACTTCATGATTTTTTCAAAATTAAATTTTCGGCAAAATTCCTACAGAACGCCATGAAATCTCCAATTTTGGTCCAAATTGAAAAAAAAAAAAATTACGTATTCCCTTATTTTGGTTGCAGAAAAATATTTTGCTAGTTTGAAGGTGATA